>JAPYZP010013281.1:0-10757 GCA_030522985.1 Torymus sinensis
ATATTTCGACAGTTACGGGCTCGCCCCCACCTCACCACACCATCTTGATCGCCTACGAAGAAACTGCGTGCGTTTCCAGTGGAACAAGAAACTATTACAGAGTTTTTATTCAAAAGTGTGCGGTGCATATTGTATTATGTTTTTGCAACATATGTGTAGTGGTAGTTCTTTATGCGTGTTTTGTCGCATCTTTTCATACAATACATACAAAAACGATGACATAGCTGGTAAATTTTATAAAGTTATTTCACAAAAGCGAGCCAGAAAGGCGAATCCTTACAGAAATCGTTTTCTTCCAAGAGACACTTCGTTGGGAAGCGGACAGAGTAATCAAACATGTAACGCAGAATTATAATTTTTTTGTAATCATAGTTGTAAGAAAAAAAAATATCTATACTTTTGTAAGTTCTTCGTAAAATAAAAATTGCATTAATAACAAATTTGCATTTAGTGTTAGACTCTTATTCACATCCTTACCTACCTGATTCCCCTGCATGCTTTTAAGAAATTATCAAGTTAATATTATAACAGTCTATTTTGCTTATTTTCATATCATACACAGAGTTCACATCGGCTGCGAGTGTAACAGAAATTTTTATGGCGTAATTCAAAACAAAAAATAAGGTTAGGTTATTTATTTCGTCGTCATCTTTATCTCGTATTCGTTTCTGTTTAGAAAGTGGGGTTATGTTACATTCAGGGATTTCTTTAATAATAATCTTTCTCTGAAACCATTATTTTTATCTCGTATTTGTTACTCTCTAATCTCACGTCATTCCAACGTACTTTTTTATCGCGATTTATCGCGAAATCAAAACATAAAGTGACGTTATGTTACATTCCTCGATTTCTTTCTCGGAAACCGTTATTTTCATCTCGTATTCGTTACACTCGGCGTTTCAGCGCCTCATCGACAGCATCATCACCCCGGAATTGGAACCCCATGCCTTTTGCTACCTGGACGACATCATTATCGTCACATCCACGTTTTAATGAGCACGTGCGAATCACGCAAGAAGTGTTACGTAGGTTAAGAGAAGCGAAACTCAAGCCCAACTGGGATAAATGTCAGTTCGGACGCAAACGTCTTAAATACCTCGGTCACGTGATTGACGAGGAGGGAATCCGAAATGCGCTAATAGAATCACTCAAAAAAATTCCTGCATATAGAGTTTATGTGTACGGAGCGCTTGACAGAATTTTTTTTTGACTAGACGCTTGAATATTGATTATTGATTTAAAAAATATTGAAATTCACGGTTTCACATGGCCTTAAGGAGGTTTGTCGGGTTGGTGTCCTGGTATAGGCGGTTTGTACCAAATGCTTCTGCTCTCGCTTCACCATTAAATAAATTATTACAGAATAAATGAAGTGGGTTTGGGGGGAAGAGCAGCAGCAAGCGTTTGAGGATCTAAAACTCTGCCTCACCCAGGCCCCCGTCTTGGCTTGCTCAGATTTCACCAGGCCCTTCGTCTTGCAGACCGATGCAAGTAACGACGGACTTGGTACCATGTTGACTCAACCGTACGACGACAAGGAGCGGGTGATAGCCTATGCCAGTCGCTCCCTGTCGCCGGCCGAACGAAACTACTCCGCGAGCGGCGCTAATGGGCAGACGGGCGGGTACAAAAGGCGACCGTCTTAGGCTAACTATCTATTAGCACTGTGTGCCCACAGGCTAATAGATAGGAACCGAACAACACTTTCGCTCGTGAGCACACGTGAGAAAGTGTTGCTCTGCCGAATAAAACGACAGCTTCCGACGTGTGTACTGGAGGTAGTACTCCACGGGGAACGTGCGCACACGACTCCGTGGTGTCTGACTCCTAGGCTCGTTGTTCCTGTAGTTGACGTGAGCACACGTAACTAGAGGAACGCGAACGTTACCTATCCCTTCACAGACTAGCGGAACGGATTCGAACACTGCCGTAGTGAACACACGAGATAGTAGTGGGACGTGTCCTCGAGTCCGCTGATCCAGTAGCTGACTGAGCACACGTAGGTAGAGGAACAACGAACGTTCCTTTCCCGAAACCTGGAATACCGGAACTAGTCCCACCGCTGCCGTCGTGAGCACACGAGGCACGGGCGGAACGCGATCCTGTAGTTGACGTGCGCACACGTAACTAGAGGAACACGAACCTTCCTTACCGCACCTGGAATTCCGGGACAAGCTTCACCACTGCCGTCGTGAGCACACGAGGTAGTGAACGAACGTGTTCCCGGCAGCTCTGCCCCATTGGCTGATGTGTGCACACGTAGCTAAGAGAGCAGGGGTGTTCCACGACTACTGGACACCGGAACCGGAACGTCGGGTTACCGCGACTAAGACGACGACGATGTACTGAACCGACGGCACCGCGTCCCGGCGGACATCCGCGTTTAGCGTAGGCGTATTTTCGGTCCTCCTGCGAGAGGGCGCAGCGTCCTAGAATTAAGGATCTTGCCGACTTGGTAGTTTTTGCGCCGTAATTCCACGCGCTGACGATTAACTCGTTATTATTATTATTGTTGTTACTTAGTTTATAATAAATATAGTTATATTTAGTATTCTTTTCATTAACATCTCTATAGTATTTTATTTACTGAAGCCACCTGAATCTCCACTTCCCCAACTCGAACCCTAGACGACTCCTGAGCGTCCGGCAGGGGGCTAGCGACCGTTACAAACTTACTATATTATATAGTTGTAAGCCCCATTCAGCCCTATACCCTCCGCGGCCCTCCGCATCCCTCCGCAAAATAACGTATAATTACTGGTTTTTCTGCGTTATTTGGGGTCTGCATTGACACTTCGCATTGCTCCTCCGCGTCCCTCCGCGTCCCTCCGCATGCCTCCGTAAATAGATCCTGTCCCATCGTATGTCTTAGGCTCTTTCTCCATATATTCCGTGCCGTGAAGTCTCGTGTTGTGCATTGTCAATTTTAAACTGAGTACACATTGAGTCAATATATGCCACAACACGGCCCGACAGAGCAGGGGACGGTACTGGATGGCACGGCACGGAATATATGGAGAACGAGCCTTAGAGTCATTCCGCGTTCCTGTGACTCAAATAAAATTTGATTGACTTGAAAATTTCGACGCTTAATCAGACCCTTTCAGCAGATTCGGCAGTAGAGACATAAACATTGAAACAGAGACATAGAGACAGAGGTGTAGAGACAGAGACCTAAATACAGATGCGTAGAGACTGACAGGTAGGAACATATACGTAGAGACAGAGAGGTAAAGAACGAGACGTAGAGACAAAGATTATAGAGTCTGAAACGTAGATACAGAAACGTAGAGACAGAGAATAGAGACAGAGAAGACGTAGAAATATAAATGTAGAGACATCGATTAGAGACAGAGAAGTAGAGACAGAGACGTAGAGGCAGAGACGTAGAGGCAGAAACGTACAGACGAAGAGAGGGAGACAGTGACATAGAGCCCGAGAAACAGATCAGAAACAGATACGATGAGACAGGAGTCTAGAGTCAAAGATGTAAAGGAAGAAACATAGAGACCGAGATGTAGTGACAGAGAAATAGAGACAGACAGAAAAATAGAAAATAGGACGTAGATACACAGCAATAGAAAACGAGACCTCAAGACAGAGACAGAGAAATAGAAACAAAGATGTACAGCCAGACGTAGAGATAGAAAAGTAGAGGCAGAGACGGAGAGACAGAGACATAGAGACAGTGGTATAGGACAGAGGCTTAGAGACAGAGGCGTAATGACAGTGGCTTGGAGACCAAGACATGTGGACAGAGACGTAGAGAGAGAGAGAGAGACATAGAGACAGAGATGCAGAGCCCAAAAAGTAGATACAGAAAGTAGTGGCAGAGACATAGAGACATAAAGTAGAGACAGAGACGTAGAGAAAGTAAAGTAGAAATAGAAACGTAGAGACATAGAAACAGAGATGTAGCGACAAAGTCCTAAAGACAGAGGCGTAGAGACCGAGAGGTAAGGACAGACACATAGAGGTAAAGACCACAGAGAGGTTAAGACCTAATCGTAGAGACATAGATTATAGATTGAGACGTAGAGACAGAGATGTAGTGACAAAGCCCTAGGGAGAGACAGCGACAGAGACTAGAGACCGAGCCGCAGCAATATATATGTAGACACGGAGACGTAGAGAATGAAAAGTAGAGACAGAAACGCAGGGACAGAGGCAGAGAGACAGAGACATAGAGTCCGAGACATAGATACAGTCACGTTGAGATAGAACCATACCCTAACGGAACTACTATGTTCGCTCGCGACTCAAGGAGACGAATGTGGTATTTTCTCTCCGAAGATCCGTGAGATACTATTCTTTAGGTATTACAGACTACTATATTCAAGTACATGTTCAATTGAAAAATGATATTTCATTAAAAAAATAGAAACCCACAGTAAATTATACATATTATATTCTTAACAGAGGCGTCGAGACAGAGAAATAGAAACAGGGACGTCAAGACAGTGACATAGAGGAAGAAGAGTAGGGACAGAAACATAAAGTCAGAGACGGAGAGACAGGGACATAGAAACAGAAAGTAGAGACATCAATTAGAGACAGAGATGTGGTGACAGGGATCTGGAGATAAAAACGTAGAGGTCGAGACGTAGAATCTAGATGTACTGACAGAGAAATAGAGACAGACGTGGATACACAGGGAGACAAACAGAGACGTAGGGATCTCGATGTAGTGACAGACAAATAGAGACAGAGACGTAGAGAGAGAAATAGAAACAGAGATGTCAAAACAGAGAAATGCAGACAGAGAACTAGAAACAGAGGTGTAGAGAAAGAAAAGTAGAGACAGAAACGTAAAGACAGAGACGGAGAGAGATAGACATAGAGACTGAGAGAGAAAGTCAGAGGAATAGGGACAGAGACGTAAAGACAGAGGCGTAGAGACCGAGACATATGGACAGACATGTAGAGACAGACACGTAGACACAGAGACGTGGAGTCCAAAACGTAGATACAGAAAGTAGCGGCAGAGACATAGAGACAGAAAATAGTGACAGAGACGTAGAGACATCGATAAGGAGACAGAGACATAGAGACTAAGACATAGATTTAGAGACATCGAGACAGAGGTGTAGAGATAGAGATCTAAATACAGAGGCGTAGAGACTGAGAGGTAAGGACGGACAGGTAGAGGTAAAGACCACAGAGAGAAAAATATCGAGACGTAGAGACATTGATTAGAGCCATAGACGGATAGACAGAGATGTAGAGACAAAGACATAGAGGGAAGCGTCAGAGACAGAGACTAGAGACAGAGCCGCAGAGACAGAGACGGAGAGAATGAAAAGTAGAGACATAAACGTAGAGACTTAGGCGTAGAGCCAGAGACAGAGTTGTAGAAACATAGCTGTAGAGACATCGATTAAAGACAGAGACGCAGAGACAGAAACGTACAGATGGAGGCAGGGAGACAGAGACATAGAGACCGAGACATAGATTCAGAGACACAGAGAGCGAGATATAGATACAGACACATAGACACAGCACCATACCCTTACGGACCTACTATTTTCGCTCCCGATTCAAGGACGCGAATGCCGTATTTTCGGCCCGGGTATTTTCAAAAATATTATACGCACTACGGAAGGAAAATAGGCAAGTTTTTCTCTCCAATGATGCGTGAGATACTATTCTTCAGGTATTGGAGACTACTATATTTAAGTACATATTCAATTGAAAAATGATTCATTGAAAAATTAGAAACCCATAATAAATTATACATATTATATTCTAGATTACATTAAATATATTTTCCAAATTCTAATTGGGGGTTGACGAGCGGAGTGAGTAGAGGGGTACCCCCTCTAGTATAGTATATAGTAGCATATCTTACAATTATGGATAGAGGTTGTAAGTCTAGGGGGTTAATAAAAAAATTTAGTTTGCTCTGTTGATAGAGTTGAATGATAATGCTCTGCTGGTAAGGTAGAGTTATATAGTTTCCCGGCAAGTTTTATGATAATGTAAATGACTGCTCTGTCGGTAAGGTATGGTTGGCTTACCTACTGTAGGTAAGGTAGATTTTGGTTATCGGCTGTTGGATTATTGCCCTCCATACAATACCGACCGCCGTCAAGGTAGCGCTCTACTTTACCGACCGAGCGTCAGCTCAGAGGGTAAGTGTTCCCGAACTGTCCGAGCTCACCTACTTGTTCTCGAAAATATTTTCTCAAAAATTTTATCATATTTAATCTAAAGAATAATTTTATACTATAGAATAATACTTTTTGTTCAGATAAGGGTGTGTATAACAGTACATTTTTTTATGTATTAAGTAAAACTGGTTTAAGTAGATGTAGAATTACTAGAACACATCATAGTATACAAGTTTAAGAAGATAAATCATGTAACAAAAAACTCAATACTAATATATGTATAAATAAATATTTTTATAACGGCTACTACTAGGGAAAGTTACTCCTTAAAAGAGGTTTTACATGCTAGGGAAATTACTTTCATAGAAAGTCAGAAACTAATTTCTCCGAATGAAATAAAATTTGAATCCGAGTTTGTGTTCTCCACATGTGATTCTGTTGTTAGGTAAATTTATTATTTTTGGTAATTTGGAAATTATTATATAAATTTAACAATTTTTTTAAAATTTGAATAATTATATTTTAATAGCTTTAGTCAGACTTTCAAAAAATTATTGAGAAATGGGCAAAAAGTAGTTTAATTGAATGTACTTTAATTCCAAAGTATGGGTCAATGTTTTCTGAGAATTGACCCAGCGTAGCTGCAAAAATCATTAACCACTGTAGAGGTATTAAAATTAGTGAAGTAAAAGAATTTGATTCTGGTATGATTCCAGAATACTTAATTTATTGGTATTTTAACTCATAGTCAATATTGTTATATTATACAAAATTATTTTTCCAGACAATAACAATTTTCTCTTTGCTTTATTACTTACTACTCTTAGTATTAAAAGTTGAAAATTTTACAAAAAAGGCAAGAAAACTATTAATTTTACAAAAAAGGAAATCTCCGCTGTTTCATTTTACACGTTCAGGTAAAAATTAATTCTTAATCTTTTGTTATATTATTAACACTTTTGCGTCGGGTGATGTATCAAACAGTGTTTATAATATTTCAAACTTCAAATTAATATTTTTATAAAAAATAAAATTTTGAATCTTCAACAAGAAGTACAACAGTCAACTGATAGAAATTTTTTTTTTAAAAGTGTTTTTTAAAAAATATAAAAATTAAAGAAATTAACTATAATTTATGATCAATACATGGGTCATGCCGAGGTTACGTGTGGAAGCATTCCCCACGCGGGTTCGGTGATACAAATAAAACTGCAACCCAGCAGTCGAAGCGTCGAGAACATCCAACACAGCGCCGGGACTATGGCGCGAGGAAACCAGAGTCAGACAAACCGGGCGAAGCGACCGAAAACTACGAAATCGGCACTAGGGAAAGAACGAAGCTCCATGTGCAGCCGATACCAACCTAGGATTAATTAGGAAAGTGGGAGACTTTACATCGAGGATATAAAAAGCGACGCAACGAGCGTCGCGTGGCAGAAAGATACGATCCAGACGGGAAACCTATGAGAGTGGTCTAGACGACACAACAACTTCAGGACGAGATAGGACAACATCGGAGTCTTCAGCCATCAACCCACGAGGAAGCCACGATCACGACGACTCACCGCACCGCGCACCAACACTCACACTTACGATTAGGACCTCTCTCACTCTCGCAATTAAGTGGATAATAAATAACCTAGTTACTTATACATCTTACCTTCCGACTTATTAATTCACGTCAAATAAATCTTTCGGGGTGCGTAACCCAGAAAGGCCGGAAACCAAAAGGCACCCCCTTCATACGTAACATCGGCTAGAAAGTATTAAGTAGCGTTTTAATATTTCGCACTGATACGTACATCTAGCAATTCTTTTTCTTTTAAATTCTAAACATATTTTAAAATTAATTAGATACTGATGATTTATAAAACCACTTATAGATCGTAAATACCATGAACAGTCTATAATTAAAAATTATTTTTTGTACTTTTATTTGATGAAAAAAAATTTTCCCTTAACCAATTTCATGATATATATTTTTGACTTAATAGTAATGTTTTATTGTAGCTTAATTAATTAAATTTATTTTAATTTTCTGTATGACTTATTATTATATTTACAGGCAGCTGCTGACGTTGACAAGAAAAGAAGGGAATTTGTAATGGAAAAATTCCGCATGTTTAGTTTTATATAGTTCTAAATAACGACAAATATTTATTAGAAGACTGTCTAAGGGATGTAGAAACTTGCTATAAATGCCTCAAATCTCTGCAAGTGTATCCCCCATTTTGTGACTTCGTTTGGCATTTTATCGAAAGAATAATTTACAATATAAATATTAAAGCGAATTCTTTTGTTTTAAGATACGCGACGAACGTCAATAAATGTGCTACATAATTATTCTATTATATTGAATTTTACTTTTTATTAAAATAGATCCCATTCTAAATTTAAATAAATTCTTGGGATTTACTTTATCACTATATGGTGAATCAAGTTTACAACGGAAAATCATACGAAACGTTATTGATTATTTTCATGAAATCTTACAAGAAACATATCTGCCATCGCTGCAAAAAGATATCACGGATATATTGAAAAACGAAAATTCACCTAAAAAAATAAGATTACTAAAAAATAAATAATATTTACTATTAATATAACTTATTTTTAGTACAGAACTGCTTGTGATAGCATTTTAAACCCTTATTATACTGAATTATGTTGTTTTCTGAAAAAAAAACTTTGGCGTCATTTTTTTTTGGCAGCTGGTCCATTGATTTTGATAGGCCAGGAACCATATTACATGTAATACATCAAACTTTAGCATAAAGCTCGGATTTTAAAATTTTTTGTTTTTAAGTATTTTTTAATGGCAAAAACTACTTTTTTTCCTTAATTGTATCAATTTTCATCAATTTTTATTTTGAAAAAAAAAATACTTTAACTGAAACACTTTTAAATACAGAGCATCATGATAACTTTGGATGTATTACAAGTAATTTTGCACCTGGCCCATCAAAATCCATGAACCAGTTGCCAAGAAAAGTGACGCTAAAGTCCAAAAAACAATATTTTGAGAAATACCATAAAACTTGAAAAATCATCAGCCATCGGGTCCCCCATTTCTTCTCCTTCTTGAAACTCAGTTTCCTATACCTCAGACTTGTTCTCTCACATAAAGTGGTTTAAATATAAGCTCTCACTTTCAATTTGTTCACATATAATCTTATTCTATCAGCATCCCTTCCACTAAAAGTTATTGCTAACACTTTGTCCTTCTTTTGTATCCCAGACGGCATATATAGTTCTAGAAGAGCTCTTTTTGAACTTGTGATTTTGAGCATGAATTCTTTAAAGTAATCCAAACGAGTCCCAAAAGAATTCGTACAGTATGTCATAGGAGTTCCTACTATGTCCGCTATTTTTGTCATAAAGAGTTCTGTAAGTATACTTCAAGAGTATTGATTGCAATGCATTATGAACAAACTTTTTTCGAAAGATGAAAAAAGAAGTCATAAAGAGTTCGCAGAGAGCTCCATATGAATACGCAATGAAGGCCACTTTAATATACTTTTATATATTTAAAGAAGTCAAAATGAATCACTTCGAGCTCAAATGTCGTTTAATTTTAGAAAAATGAAAAGCCCAGATTTTAAAGTAAACAAGAAGTCATAAAGAATTCGCAGAGAGCTCCATATGAATAGGTAATAAATTCAATTTAATATACTTTGGACTACTTAACCCAGATGGCAAAGAGAACCCATGAGGAGTTCATAATGAATTCGAAAGAATTCGCCAAGTAATTTATTTATTTCACGCAGACATGTCACAAAATCTTGAGTTTGCCGTGTAAAAGAAAACCAACAAAAACAAAGCAAGCCTTGTAATTTCGAACTCTGCGTCAAGAGTCATTTCGAGGATTAAATTACACGGCTTTTATACTCTCGGCACTCCAGTATATCCACAGAAAGCACCACCGGCGCGCCGCATAGCGGATGATTCTTAAAGAGTTCAATCAAAATTCATTTTGGTCATTTGGTGAGTTTCTAATGTATGAACTCTTTGCAAAAAGCTCAAGTGACTTCCTCTATTCTCTAAGAGTTTGTAAAGAGTTCATTCACAGTTTTAGCAAAGAGCTCATATTATATATGCAAAATTATTCATAATCAGTTTGCAAATTGCTTATTATGAAGTCATATTTTGGAAATAATATTTTCCGTATAAAAGAATTCGTATGTTCCTAAAAAATGAATTCATAATGAACTATTATTACACTCTTTTCGAATTAGTCGAGGCGCCGGACCTACATTTCGTGGCCACTTTTTGTCGCCGCCTCAACCAAAGTTTTCTAGACGTATTTTTTCCTGCTGATTCTAAAGTGGGGTAGAAATATTTATTTCTCACCTGTTTTAGCGTAGAAATAGATATGTCTTAACACTTTTACAAAATACGCTTGAAATGCGAAATTGTCTCTCCTACTTTCACACGCGAAAAAGGCCCTATTTGAGGCCTGAGTTGAGAAAAATTACATCAAATAATTTTTTTAAATGTATTTTGGTATAAATTTTCATTAATTCTGCATATACGATTTTCCGTAATGACATTATTCAAAATGATCAAGAAAATTATATTTAAAATAGTTATGTAGTTATTATTAAATTGAAAATTAAAAAGTTTAATGTACTATCACATGTTATTTAT
>JAPYZP010013299.1:0-11081 GCA_030522985.1 Torymus sinensis
TTCTTCCACTTACAACATAAAATAAACATACTAGAAAATAAATAAATAAAAATATTATTTTAAACATTCTTTATTCATAATATAAAAAAGTGATCAATCAAAATTAAAAAATAGGTAAGGAAAAACTAGAATTTGATTAACATAGAAATAACAAATGTCGGAGTAGTTTTTTTTTTAATAGCAATTAATGTATTATTGAGGTTTCTATACAATATTTATAGATAATTATATTTACTATATAATTGTTATATGTAAGTGTATAATTACGCTTACGTAAACCGTAAGAATATATCGTCTACAGGAAAAGAGATAAAGAGTTATTTAGAGAACATGTACATACTTGTGATAATTTTATGTAAAAATGTGTGCAATCTCATTTATCACTTTTTGCAAAAGGATGTAAATAAAGTGTATTTGAAAAGTAATCGAGCATAAAAATGTATAATCCTTAAGTCTCGATAGTTTCCTTAGCGTGTCTATAGTTTACACAGAGTAATCCTGGTGCTTATTGTTCTTAAAAACTGCAACTATCATATAGTTGAATCACAATCACATCGCACCGAACAATTGCAAGACGATTGAAGTGACATTTTTACTAAAATTCAACTTTCTACGTTTTATTAATTTTTTTCTTCTTTCAAATAATATTCACATTTCTATGTATATATATTATATGTATAATGCTATATTTTATAATGATCATTAAAAATTACGAGGACTTTTTACAAACGTCGCTATTATGTCACTTAAAATTAGAGATTTGTACATTCCGCTGTCGTTGATAAATCGCAGATAATTACATCCTTTCCTCTCATTTATCCTTATTATTTATCCATCCAATGCTTTGGCTTTACTTGACTAAGTTAATTTCGAACAACAATTCTTTTTTTCAGCCAATGCGATTATTTTCACTCTCTGCCATACCTACTCTCGCTCTCTCTTTCTCTCTGGTTCTCTCGTTCTCTCGCAAATAACAAAATAACTTAGTCGCTAAACAGGAACGAACCTTAATTTCTCTCTTTCTTTCTCTAATCAACAACGAATTCGCCTCTGCCGGTAATAACATACAGTTAACATTAAATATATAATAAATAATACTCGAAAGATCGACCGTCGTCGCTTTATCAATCGTCGACGTCGTCACCCGCGGGCTTTTACACGCTTTTTTTTATACAGAATACAGAGTCATATAAGGCGCCAACTTGAATCTACTCGCTCATACATTCAAATCACATACGGGCCCCCGTGAAATCCTCGAGTTCGCTGAGCTTCCTATAAAGAACGTTACACATTCACTACACGATCGAATCTATCTATAAGAGTACCTCGGCATCCGTCACTAGCCACGTCTGCCCGCGTGGTGCGGGTTGCCGAAGAAGAAAAGTCCGGGCCAGGGTCTCGACTATGTCGAGATCTCGATTATGGGCTCGGCCGTGTTGTTGTTCAGCAGCTCGCACCTACTGCTGAGCTTCAGATCGAATTGCGAGGGCGAGGATACCTTGGGATCAATGGGCGACATCACGTCAGCCTGCTCCAGGGGTGAGACCCGATCCTCGCTCTCCTCATCCTCGTCGTACTTCCTTTTGCCGACAACGCCTTCCATTAGGTCCTGCACCTCATGGACTTCTCGTAGTCTACTCGGCAGGTAAGCTGGATGATGCGGTGCCAGACCGTATGGGCTATCGGCTCCATAAGTCACCTTGCCCATGAACGACCTGATCTCGTCGAAGTACGTGGAAGTCTCCTCGCGCTCGTTCTCGTTGCTACTATCGGCTGAATCGGCCACCGAAACGACACCGCTGCCATCGTCAGCCTCGTGTTTCTTAAGATGCCGGTCGAGATTCGTCTGCTGGCCGAAGCAGCGCTCGCACATGGGGCACTTGAAGGGCCGCTGCTTGTCGTGGATGTTGCGCACGTGGCGCTGCAGGTTGCTGGAGATGCTGAAGCTACGCTCGCAGTACTTGCACTTGTAGGGCTGCTCGCCGGTGTGAGTCCTCAAGTGCCGCGTAAGATTGGCCGAGCGCGGGAAGTTCTTGCCGCAGAACTTGCATGAGTAGCGGTCCTTGCTTTTGCCGTGACCCGCGGCGAAGGGTCCGCCAGACTGGGGATGATGGCCCATTACCGAGTCTGGGAAGGGCTTGACGCCAGGGAAGTTGCCGAAAGAGGGTCGCGGGAGGACGTCGTATGCGCCACCGGGTCGGGGTCCGCCAAGACCGTTCATCAGAGAGCCGAGGAAGGGTAGACCGCGGGAGGGCCCGAACGAGGGCAGCGGCTGGAGTGGGCTACCTGCATTCGGCACTGCTCCGGGGAAGCTCGGGAAACTGCCCGGACCGTTGCGATACAAATTCATCGACTCGATGAACAGTGGGTGGATAGGCCTTGGGTACGCCATGTGTGGCATCGATGGCGGTGGAGGCGTTGGCGTCCTCTCTACTGTTGGTTGTTGCTGCTGTAGTGGCTGTTGTTGCTGAGTTTCTGCTTGTGGGGCCTGGTGATTGCTGCGCATGATCGGGCTGCTCATTTCCTTGGTTTCCGATGATTCACGCTCGCTGCGCTGCTGCTCACTCTTGACTCGGCTAGAGGGTCGCGACTGAGGCGTCGCTCGCTCCTCCGGACTGCTGTATTCGATCCGTTTTTTCTCTGGAGTGGGTTCAAGCTCCGATTGGATCTCTGGATCTGTTTCCTGGCTACTGGTTGGCTGTGCGTCAGAATTCTTTCGGCGTTTCGTTTGCACGCGTAAGTCGAGAGGCTGCTCTGAACCAGAACTGGACTGCTGTTCCTCAGCTTCTTCAGAGCTTTGACGATGCTTACGCTTCTGCGCTTGTTGCAGTGGTTGTGTAGTCATATTTTTAGGACTGTTCGACTCCTCGCGTTCCAGCTGAGCTGGAGGCGGTCGAGCGGGCGAGGGTCTCAGACTTGATGTGGCCTCCTCCTCGGCAGCCGAAGGCGACCCTTTACTGGCATTTGACTGAATCTGCTGCTGAGCCGCCTGGATCGAGTAAGGACCTCTTGGCGGCGAGTATCTGTCTTGTCTTGGACTCTCCGAGCGCTGTTGCTGCGAATGTTGCTGTTCACTGGAACGTCGTTCCGCAGCCTCGTCGGGCTTTGGCGGAAATAGCACCGGCAGTCCCGGTAACGCTAGCAAATTATTTGCGGTGCGTAACAGCGAGGCTGAGTAATGGCCTATCATAGTCGGAGGATAGAACGGTAACGGCTGACGCGGGAACAGGAAAGGATTCGGCGGCGGTTGAGGCATATTAGAAGATGAACTGGACGTCGGCGCCGCAGTTGAGTCGCAAAATCTCTTATGTTTCGTTAACGAGGTGACCGTACTGAACTGGGCGTTGCACTTGGCGCAGGTGATCTGCATGCGGCATTTGGCGTGCATGCGCTTGTGTCGACAGAGATTTGAGAACTGCGTGTACGACTTGTAGCAAACCTCGCAGGTGAACGGCTTGACGCTGCTGTGTATGTGGGTATGCTGCTTTAGACCAGAGCTCGTAGCGAAAGTCTTGCCGCACTCGGTGCACGCGTGACTACGCGCTCCGACGTGATGAGCCCTGATGTGACGCTGAAGGTTCGACGGATCAGTGAAAACCTGCGGATGGTCCGGCTATTAGCGAAACATTGAATAGGTGAGGCTCGGGAGGGAGGTAACAATGTACTTGGGTAATCGGCCCCTGGTTGGGACTAACTTACCTTTGAGCAGTTCTCGCAGGAATACTTGCGTACGTCACCGTGAGCGATAGCCCTATGGCGCACTAGTAGAGCCCGCCAGGCGTACGCACTCGGACAGGATGAGCAGCAATGTTCGCGCGCTGGATATCGGTGACAGATCACCAAGTGATTGTTCAGTCTGTAACAGAAGACACAAAAAAATGATGAGAATAGGAGAACGCATAGATTTTAAGGAAGAACGAAACGCTGCGTGTTGGAAATTGGGGAAGAGTAGGTGTCGAGCGGGTGGAATCGATTCTGTCCGCGGCGCTCCGTGTTGTCGCGCGAGGCGCGAAAGCCATTATCGCGGCTGAGATAGTGCCTCCGTGTATGCAGTGTAGAGCCCCGGGGAACGCGGGACGAGCAGCGAGCACGCGAGCGAGCTAGCCGCTTGCTGCGCCCGATGAGTTATGGGCCGACGAAGGCTGCCCCCGCGACGTCCCGAAAATGCGAGGCTCGCCGCGCGTATAGTCGCTTCGCCGGTACGAAATCAAGAGGCGCGCTTTACAACAGGTGAGAATTTATCGGCGCTTGCTGCGTACGAATTTTTGAAAGCTGATTGATTTACTGACTTTGGGTTTGCGCTTATATAATACGTAAAGAGGCTTTGTTTTTAAATCTTTTTCGGAATCTGTAAATAGAGTGTGTTACAAAGAAAATGCGTAAACAGATATTTTAAAAAGTATATAGTTTACATCAATTTTAATTAAAACTTTGCCAATTACAATACACCCTATCAAACATCGCGTAATGGAAACTGAAGTAGAGTTTAAACGAAATTTAGTTTGGGGTCGAAAGTGGCGTAATTGACGAACGCCAGCCCCCTGTTTACAGGCAAAATTGTCTATAGACCCGCAAATGCGTGACGGATAAACGAGTTCCACCGATTGCCCGTAATCAGACGATCTATATAGAGAAGGACAATTGCGAGGCAGTCGGGCTTTTATGAGGCTCACCCGGCGCTCATCGCATTGTTCGTCGCTGCGCGCTCATGCGAGTAGTGGCTATAACACGGGGGTGTCGGGCGCATAAGTCACGTCAGCTTGCCGTCGTTACGGTTCATTAACGGACATTTGTCGAAAGGCTCATCGCGAAACTCTTTCACGCGATGATACGCGACGGGGGCGCGACAGCTTGTGCCTCGTTGAAATGGTAAATTGGTTGGGTTACGAGCGAAATTAGAAATTGGGCGTCATAACTCTTCTGTCGATGCGCGTGGCGGTAAATTGGAGAAATCGAAAATATAAGGAATTAACTTATGGCACAATTGAATTATTTTCTATTGTAAAATAAGAATGTCTTTACATACACAATATATATTTATAAAGTTATCATTAAGCAATTACCTATATAACACAATTTCTAAGAACAAGATAAACCGTATCTATCGTTTGCTATTATTAACGCTCTAATAACTTCTCAATAACTAGTTTATAATGAATGAAATCATCGCAGGACGGAAAAGCCCGTGGCAATGACAGTGCGTAATGCAAATCATCGATCGGGTAGACTGAAACAGCGTGAGAAAAGCCACTACACGCACAAACACAGACGCGCGTGCGCGCGCTCTCGTAAAAAGGGCAAAAAGCAGTCAGAAAAACTGTCGCCCAAAGAAATCACGGCGAAGGTCTGCGTGCGCCCCCCTTCTCCCCTCGCTAACGACCGAGCATTTGACTTTCGGTGACTCCACGCCGCATGCGCGCACGCGTCTCCTCCTCCACCTACTCCACCCACGCGTGTGGCTTGAAATGGTCGAAAGGCTCGCGTGATCTGGCGCGTATACGCGCGTGTTCATTGAGATTTCGAGTGGATAACGCCGCGTGTGCGCGACCCTCGAATCCGCGCGGTTAATTAATAATTGACGTTTGAGTATCGCCGACACGCGCTTCGCGCCCGTGCGCGCCTTATCGTCACATCTTTCGGACGGCGTGTGCCTCCGGGGCAGTCGACGATCTGATTTCTTTTCGAAGAGGGGAGAGAGTGGGTGGATGGATGTGTACTGTTTGGAAGAGTGGCTGATGCGTAACGTTACCAGAGTGACGATACCGTTTAACAAAACAAAGCCAATGGCGTTTCGACCCGCTAATTGTAAAATTTTTATTTAAATAATTTTTTTAAATATCGATGATAATTACGTAGAGTTAAATTGCTAACTTTATGTACTCGGATAGTTTTTAATAAAAATTTGTTGAAAAGAATTTTGATACATTTTAATCGTATACCCTCTAAATTTTAATAAACAAATATGCACTAATAACAAATCAGTGGTATACTTTAATATAGTGGTGTAACTGTAATAATGTGCAAAACCATTAAATAAAAATTAAATCAGTCATTTTACAAAATAATAAAAATAAAAATAAAGTATTCCGATTGGAATAAGAATTTAATAAAGTTTCATAAAAAAGAACAATTTGAAAAAATGATACTGATTTTTCTATAACGAGGCAAAAATTATTTATTTATTTATTCATCGAAAGAAAAATTATAAACAAAAAAATGTTAACACTTACACTTCAATATCCTGAAACGGCTTGTCGCAAACTGTACACCGAGTTTCTCCGTCTTCTTCGTCTTCCCTATCTTCGTCAGCGTGTTGAGAACCACCACTATGTTGCGAAGCTAAAAATTAAATAAATCTTTATTATTAACCTATTTAAAAAATAATTAAATCAAAGCACTATGTTGCGAAGCTAAAAATTAAATAAATCTTTATTATTAACCTATTTAAAAAATAATTAAATCAAAGTAAATTTTAAAGTTTAAAAAACAATTCAAAAAGGAGTGTTATAGGATTGTAAATATATTTATGTCCCACACACACGCACCTTACTAATCTCAACTACGCGATGCACCTACGACTATCTTCCGATACACAAACACGTAAACTAAATAACACCTCGGAGAGCAGCTCATCGGTCTCCTCACGATCCGACACACAACCCGGCGCGAGAGACAATACCAGCAGGGAGGAACTGCGACGAGCGGCGATGCTCCAGTTTGCCCCGGCCGTCGCCGCCGCTTTGCGGGGGTAGCGACAGAGACAGCGACAGTCTCGAGGGAGAGAGAGAGAAAGCAAACGCCTCGTTTCTAGATACAGGGAGAGAGAGAGCATAGAGAGTAGTCAGTATACGCGCGGGTGACCGGAACCCCCCGACTTGCCATTGGCTGCAAGGGCCGGCCGAGCGGGCGACCAATCGCCGCTCTCCAAAACACCCCCCGCGGCTTCTCTCTACCCTCACTCACCCGCTCGCACACACATAGAGAGACGATTCCACCCTCGCTCGCGCTCGCACGAATGTCACGGCTGCAGGTGAAATCAGGAAGTCAGGGATACGTCGCGCGGCGCAGGGGGTCATTACTTACGAATCGCGTCCTGCGTACGCCAACGCCGCCACCGCAGCCCATCGCCAACGCTTCGTCTTTCCTACACCTTCCCACAGACACACGTAGGTACTTACGTATACGTGTGTGTGTGCGTAAGTGAGTGAGGGTGAGGATCGCGTGAGTGTTGGAGGTGGTGTCCGATGCTAAGTTGCGGCCGGGGCGGGTAAGGCTGGCGCACGGCAGCGATCGCCTTGAATAACAATCGTGCGAAAATTTTACCAACGCCGGCCTTTTTTCAGCGTTTACCGGTGGCTTGACTTTTGTTTACTTTATAATTTATAAAAAGCGCTTTGTTTATTGCGAATCGGTAGAGGCGACGTGGATCCCGTAAATTATGTACGTTAAACAAAAGCCTTATTTTTGGTTAGAAAATATATATGGTATATAATATCTTTTATAAATTAGTATGAAATTATTTGTAATATTATTATTTGTATAAATTTAAATGTATTATATATTTATAGAAGTGAGATCTGTGACATATTAGGGAAATTATTGTAAAATTACAATTTTATATATTTCATATAAATTTACTAACAAAATAGTCATTTTAATGTCACCAATAAAAAAAGTTATCATTATTTATTTTGAATTTTATCTAAAATGATACAGAAAACCAGACAATGTAATTGATATTAATCTAATCTGATATTTAATCCAAGCAAAACCACAGTACTTGTGATACTTGCAAATATGCGATATTTGTTTAAATACTCGAACTTCAATAATTTCTTTGTCTATAGACCCTTAATAAACCCAACTAGCAACGATACCCCGCCCACCCTCATACCAAAAACGTTACGAAAACAATCTCACATCAACAACGGACTTGGCTACCTCCCAACCACCGCGTTACACCATTACCACGGAAAACGGACGTGCACACGAGAGGGAAGTCCTCGACAACGCTTCCGATCTTTTTCTCTCTCTCAACCAACGGTTATTTAAATCTCCCGGTGCACTTGTCCGGCCGGCCGGCCGCGCGCGGGGTCCCGCGCCACCATATGGCGGCCGGTGTCTACCTGCGCGCGCGTAAACGCTACCCCCAACGGACCTTCATGGGAACCGGGCACGGGACATCGGCGGTCGGGTGGTGGGGATGGAAGTCAAGTCGGCAGCGCGAGGGACTAATTTGACGGTACGTTTTTAGACAATGATGATGATGATGATGCGGTTGAGGTTAGCTGCGCGAGCGTACCGCCCCGTTTGGGAATGGCGGGAGCGCGTATACCCCCTGTAGATTCAGAGAGAGAGAGAGAGAGAGCGGAGGGGGAGCGATTCCGTTGAGTCGAGGATGAAGGATTCGTTCGTTGGTTTTCTACTGTTTGGGGTGTGAGATGTGATATGGTATAGGGGTAGGTACGCACTGTTTTGATTCCTTTGTCCTAAAAGTTGATGTTTTCTTTTTTGTTAATAAAAATTTATTATCAACTAATAATATAGATTGTTTGTTATGCTCAATTACATTTTTCTGCACAGCTAACTCACTCCAATTTCCAAAATTTTTAGATAAGATCAAACTCTTCTTTCACCACTATAGCATGAGAATCTTTAAACCCACCTCGCCGCGCCATACGTCGCCTTCACGCGCCAGAGCGCATCGCACCATCGACAAGACTGCAAAACATTCCCATCGCGGCCCATCACGACAACGTCGACGACGACCACACATGGCTCCGGGAAATTATGCTAATTCTTCGCCGAATAAGAACGACTTTGGCGCGCGCGCGCTCAAGTCAACAGGTGGGATCCACTTCTGACACCCCCTGCGGCCAAGTCAGTTGGCCGCGCGCATGGGAAAAAGTAACGGAAATTAATCGTTTCACCGCCGCCACCTTTAGCCTGGCACTCGCTCGAATATACTCTATACTTTACAGTTGCTGCGTCTTGCTCCTTCCGGTGCGGGACCCCCGTGTGTGTGTGTGACATCCCTTGTGCGCGTATTACGAAAGAGAGAGAGACCGTGTGAGGTGCATTAATTATTAACACCGAGCGCACAGTCGGAGGTTCTTATTGTGTAGTGGGAATGCGAAGTCGAACTGTTCACGTAATTAAATCGTTGTTTAAATTTTAATGATGCCGTTTTTTAATATTTAAATATAGATTTTTAAAATAGTATAGATATACAAACGAGAATGTAATGTCAAAAATAAATATGTTGATTTTATAAGGCTAATTATGGATTTTATTTAAATTAAATTTATACGTTGCGTATTTATTTAATAAAATAAATAAATAGATATATCACGCTATTTAAGAACATCCTATATAGTTTATTTGAAAGAAAACCGTCCCCTCTCCCCGAGAACGATATAACTCATTTTTTAACGAAGCCTAATATATTCACAATCGCCAAAGGGGCCGAGGAGAACGATATAACTCATTTTTTAACGAAGCCTAATATATTCACAATCGCCAAAGGGGCCGAGGGGGGCGACACAACTAAATCATAAATTCCGTGTTATCCGTTCATATATATACAGCCGAGATCATATATATACACGCGTGCGCACACGCCGCAGCCGCGCGTGAATGCATCACGAGAGCATTACACGGCTTGCATATACGCGCGTGTCTCTCTCTCTTTCTCCCGCCCAAAGCCCCGCTTTGGCGCGCTAAACGTCAAATAGTCGTGTCATTAGAGCCCCGATTCGATGAATCAGATGGGGTTGCGCTCGCATACATAGAGAAAGAGGAAGGCATCGTAAACGCGCGCGTCGAGGGGGTGGCGTGAGCGCGCTGAAAAAAAAGAGAGTGTCGCGTGCCCTTTTGTGAGCCGCAGTGGTGTACCCCTTTTTTTACGAACGCCACAGAGGCTCGTGTGTTTTTTCGCTATCCAAGGGGGCCGAGAGAAGGCGAGCGAGCGTGTTAATCGACAATGAGAGTCATAAATTATCGGAAAGCCTAATAGAGACGTCTGTCGCAGAGGGAGAGAAAGAGAAAGATAAGCTGGGAGAGAGAGATGTGCGCGCAAGGATTGTTAGAGGAGCATGTAACTAGAAAAACTGTGGCGGAAAATCGGGGGATATAACTCACGTTAAATTGTGGTGGCTGCGGGGGGGGCCTGTGTCCTTGGCGTGTATACCACTTTTTTTTCTTCTTTAAATCACACACACACATATAGCGAAACATTTTTATACGGGGTGGTTTTTTTCGGTGGGCCGCGGTGGGTGACAAATGATTCGGAAGAAAAAATATTTAAATTTTTTAAGCGTACACGGAACGGACGAGAATTTATGCATACGATTATACGCGCGAGCGTGACCGACCGAACTATACGCGTAATAAAGACAAAACAGCGTCAACTACAATCGAATGAGAGACGGCAGGGTATACACATGCAGACATTATAGTTTTTGAAACGGAAAGAGAAAAGAGCCGCATGTAATCCGTCGCGCGAGTATATATAGCGAAACAAGTCAATCAACGCACCGACGAGGGGGGTGACAGATGTTTATCTCGCGCGCGTCCGCAATATTGAAGAAAAATCTCGCGCGCGCGAATGGGCATTATCTAACTACATCCGCCGTCCAGCACCCTATATGCACGCATACGTATACACGCGAGAAAAGTGCGCGGGGCGAGCGAACATAATAACCCCGACTGTGTATACAAAGCGTCGCGCTTCGCATTGTGTCACCAGGCGTTCGGAAATATTATATATCTGAGGTCGGCGCGAGCGCGATTCAATGCTCTCCTTGGTACATGTGTTATACACGCGGCAGGCTCCGCGGCATTGTGCACCCCCGAGGAACTTGGGCGCGTGTTAAAGCGATTCTCTCTCTTCCCTGGTGTCTCTCGCCCCCTCCCACCCCGGAGTACAGAGAAAAAAGGGAAATGGAAATCCCTTTGCCGCGCCGTGCAGCCCGCGCACGGGAGAGCAGATGCCCCCGGCGGCTGCTGCGACGCAAGGGTTGCGCGCGCGTTCACGCCTCTTTCTCGCTCCTTTTTGTTTGACGTCATTATATTCGCACTGC
>JAPYZP010013310.1:0-11196 GCA_030522985.1 Torymus sinensis
TTACTAGTAGAATGTATTCTTACTGATGTAATAAGATCACAAATTCGGCAATAATTTATACAAAAATAGAACTTCAAATTATCATAAAATTATATCTTCTGTACAGACGAAGTAAACGTTAAAATAAATTTAAAACTGAAATTAAAATCATAATTGAATATTAATATTATAATAATAATTTTAATTTAAAGAAACGAAAAAACCATAATATTTCAAAATTCATGCATACAAATACGTGTTTTGTTTTGCTTTGACATATGAATTTAGTATTATTATTATTGTTTGTATTACCGAGAAACGTTGTTGTATTAACTAACTGTTTTTAAAGTATTCAATAAAACGAAACCATTAATATTTAGAAAAAATAATTAATTGAATATGTTTCAAGTTATTAATGAAGACTTAAATAATATTTATCTTTCAGATGAATATAATTATAATTTCAATAACTTATTGTAATAATTCGAAGATATATATATCTAAAGTTGACTTTACATGATGAATGTGATGCATAAATATCTAGAACAATTTTTCGTATTATTATTTTGTCATTTATTTATTTATATCAATTTATTATAAACAATGACTCTACACGGGACTATTTCTCACATATCTATAAAGTATATTACTATTCAAAAAAAGTTCCCAACTTCTTATCGCGAAAACACCTTATCAATCTTAAGAATTGACAAAAACAGGAAGAGGGCCCGACCATCTTCAAACTCGAAGTTCTCACACATAGGCTCATCACGGTATAGGTAGCCACGAACGACATCTACGGTTTTCCTTCTCGCGCGGGCGCCCGCTTCTATATCTATCCACACACACCGCAAAATGTATCTAGCGCCGGCCGGAGTTCTGCGGCTAGACAATACAAAAAATATACTATCGAATAGAAAAGAGGCTTGTTTATCTACCGCGAAAATCCTGCCTCGGAATGAGTATAAATTCTGGCGATGCCCAGGGCAAAGCATCACTCGCTCAGCGTCTTTCATTCGATCTAGTTTGATCGACGCATTGAGTGACACGAGCACTTCAGCGTGTTTCCATTGTCAACAGCCGTTGTGTTGTACTAGAAGCCTTTGAGTAGCCGAAAAATTATCGATTCTTTTCGTGTCGCCGCAAGCAGCAAGCCACACCAGCTAAAATGGAGAAGAACCTTCTGTTGATGTTCGACCGCATCACCGAGCCCATCTACGTACCTAAGGGTGACCAGAAAGTCAGCTTCGAGATCCCACCGAACTACTTGGTAATATAATTTTCGTTTCTTTATATAAGTTCTTTTTTTATAACTTGTTTTTAACATTGCATTCTTATAATTAAATTAAATAACGTTATATTTTGTATTTGCAAAGTCGTGAATGAGAATTATTTTATAAAAATAATAGTTTAAAAATAGTTTCGCCTTTGTACAGCAAAAATAAAACTCGTTTCATTTATCTATATTTTCATTTCAGCCCGAAAAATACCAACCAGTTGCCCAGCGAATTCTCAACCGTTTCGGCAACGATGGCCTGTCCTCAGTGTCCATCAAGCAAATCGCCATTCCCGATCTCAGCGTGCCACTACAGCTTCCGCGCAATGAAAGTTTCTCGCTGTTCATCCCCAGCCACCGTAAAATGGCAACTCATCTCACCGAGCTCTTCATCGGTATGCAATAACGTTTATTTGAATATCACTGATATTCTGAAACAGAATTTCGGGTTTTATTTAGTTTTAAAAAATAAGAAAGAAATTTTTTTGTAAATAAAATTTGAACATCATTTTATTGATTAATGAATGCCATTTTCAAAAAATCGAAGCACAACATTTTAAAATAATGATTACTGTTCATCAATTGATTTTTTTAATTATTTCAATTTCAAAAACGAAATTCAAAATAATAATGATTCCCAATATAATACTAAAACACTTCATCTTTTACTACAATGCTGTATTGAATATTATGACAAGGTATGAGAACGGTCGAGGACCTGTTGTCGCTGGCCGCCTACTGCCGTGACCGCATCAATCCCCAGATGTTCGTCTACTCGCTTTCTGTTGCCATCCTTCACCGGCCAGACACCAAACACCTGAGCATTCCCCGACTCTCGGAGATATTCCCCGACAAGTACATGGACAGCCGCATCTTCAACCGCGCCAAGGAAGAGGCCAATGTCGTCCCACCAGGCTCACGCGTACGTTCATCTCCTACTCCCCAAAATTCAAATTATACCCCTTCGAAAGTATTATACTATTATTCTTGTAGACCCCAATTGAGATCCCAATGGACTTCACGGCGACCGACGCCGACCCAGAGCATCGCGTCGCCTACTGGCGCGAGGACGTCGGCATCAATCTTCACCACTGGCACTGGCATCTCGTCTACCCGTTCGACGGACCCCGAGTGGCGGTCGATAAGGACAGGCGCGGCGAGCTCTTCTACTACATGCACCATCAAATTATGTCCCGGTAATCCAGCGGGAAAGATAGAGAGAGCGCGAGAGAGAGAGAGAGAGAGAGAGAGAGATTAATTATGATTAAGTTTCCTCCGCAGTCGGGAGAAGATTGCCGCGACGAGACTTTTTTCCCTCTACCCGTCGTCGCTCGCGCTTTAATGATGAAAAATCGCGGAGGGCTTCCGCGACGCGCTGTCTATCGCAGTGATAATTCAATTTCGTTACATCTATTTCAATTAGCTGATTTCGATGAAATTCATTTTTGGCCGTAGCTTCTTCGACATTTTATGAATATTAACGTCTCTTGTAACGGTCTCTTGTCTCTCACTCTTGGCTAAGAAACATTTTATCCTAATTCTATTTAAAATCAATCGCCCCTCTTCCAATCGCGATAATCATCGCTGCTGTTTTCTCACAGTTACAACACCGAGCGTCTCTGCAATGGCCTTCCACGAGTGCGCCGCCTGGTGAACCTGCGCGAGCCCATCCCTGAGGCGTACTTCCCCAAGCTTGACCAGATGGTGGCTGGACGTGCCTTCCCTGCTCGCCCAGCGGGTGCCACCCTCTCCGACATTGACCGTAAGTCTGACAACATGAGGTTCGACATCGCTGACTTGGAGCGCTACCGCGACCGCATGATGGACGCCATCCACACGCGCCAGGTGCGCAACGCCCAGGGTGGTACTACCGCACTGGACGACTTCAACGGCATTGACATCCTCGGCAACATGATGGAGTCATCCATCCTTGGCCCCGACCCGACCTACTACGGCGATCTCCACAATTTGGGTCACATCGCCATCGCCTACTGCCACGATCCGGATCATCGGTACTTGGTATGACAGCGTTTTATTTCTCCATTCTTCTCGTAAGTCCTACTTGACCTTCTTACGAGAAGAGTTTATCCCAAGCTATTCTCCGACAATTCGATACAAGTTTCCTTGACTCTTGCAGGAGAACTTTGCCGTAATGGGTGACTCCACCACGGCCATGAGAGACCCGATCTTCTACAGATGGCACGCCTTCGTTGACTTCGTGCTCAGCTCGTGGAAGGATAGCCTGCCAGTTTACAACAGTACACAGGTAACTAAAGCGATCCGCGAAACGATACAAACACATTCAATCAACACAACGACGAGATAATCTCAACTTGTCCATTAGCTCGGCTTCCCGGGAGTTAAAGTGACCGACGTCCGTATCAGCAGCCAGGGCTCGAATCCTAACACTCTTAACACCCACTGGACCAAGAGCGACATCGATCTATCCCGTGGTCTAGACTTTACCCCACGTGGAGCTATCGCAGCACGCATCCAGCACTTGAACCATGATGATTTCACTTACACCATCACCGTAAACAACACTAACAACCAGGCAGTTATGGGTACTGTGCGCGTCTTCATCGCACCCAAGTACGACGAGACCGGCCGTAACCTCTCCTTCAATGACCAGAGGATGCTCATGATTGAGATGGACAAATTTACTACCAGACGTAAGGACCCATCATCTCATTTCCAATAACATAACATCATTTACCATTATTAATTGTTACAATATATAATAATAAAATATTGCTCTCTAGTGATGAGAGGTCAGAACCCCATCACCAGGAACTCGGTCGACTCCGCCGTTACAATTCCCTTCGAGGCAACCTTCCGCAATGTAGATCAGAACAGGCCTGACGCTGGTAACCTCCAAGCCTCCGATGAGTACAACTTCTGCGGCTGCGGATGGCCACAGCACATGCTCGTACCAAAGGGTACACAACAGGGATATCCCATGGACCTCTTCGTTATGGTTTCCAACTACCAGAATGACAGGGTAATTACCATCATCACTATTATTAATAATTATGCAATCAACATTTGCTAAAATAATGAAAATGCTTATAACACAGGTCAACCAAACCGAACCAACTGGTTGCCGCGATGGTGTTAGTTTCTGCGGCTTGAGGGATCTCAAGTACCCGGATGCCCGCTCCATGGGCTTCCCCTTCGACCGCATTGCCCCTCCGACCATTACTTCAATGAACGACTTCCTCACCCCCAACATGAGACTCCAGCAAGTCACCGTCAGGTTCAAATTTTTGCAAACCTTAACTATCCCCATCCGAAATTACTCGTAAGAACTCTAGCTGTAAAAATACTGATTTAAAAAAACACATTGTGTTCAATATAGTCATATCAAAAGTTTTTCTAAATTTTATAACTAACAATAATTTGGAATAACATTTTACTTAACCCTACCTAATAGTTGACTAACAGATAAAATCTTAAATTGTAATCTTAAACTATTTAATATTATAAAATTAATATAGCAACTATAATATACTAGTAAAGTATGAAAAATATCTTTCGAGCGTTAATGAGAGAGGTCGAAATAATTTTCTGACTTTAATAAAAAAAAAATCCCTTCTACACAAAAAGAATAGCAACATCAACCTTCAATCTCATTCAATTATCATCATTCTCAGAAGCGCCCACGCCCTACCGAAAGAAAGAAACAACCAGCCGAACTTTCCCCAGCCGAAGAGCAAGTCAAATCGCCGTTATAGATCTCACGGAAGAAGATTTACCGGGGCGCATCAGGGAATCGAGTGAAAAATGCGCAAGAGCAAGAAAGAACCACTCGCTTCCTTCCTTCTCTCTCTCTCTCTCTCTCTCTCTCTCTCTCGCTCGACCCGTCCAATTACACACTACTCACGTACAACAACGGTCAACTCTCCTCGAGTGATTCTACGCGCCGGTCCATCGGTGCTCAAGACTGATGCCTCGAGAATAAAGGCAAGAGGGGGAGCGCGAGCGGGAGGGAGAGAACTAGGCGAGCGAGCCGCCGAGTTAATTATGCCCTAAAAGCCGGGCCATTCAAACCTCCAGAGGGAGAGAGAGGCAGAGAGAGGGAGAAAGAGAGAGAGAGAGAGAGAGAGAGAGAGAGAGAGAGAATCCCGAGAGTTCGTTATCGTTACAGGTGGGATGATATAAAAGCAAATGACTTTGCGCTACACGGGATGATGATTAATTTCGCGATTTTTCGAGCGGCTCGCTGAGAAATTGTTTTCATAGAGCTTTGATTAATAGTGCGGGATATAGGTAGATGGCAAACCTGTGTAGCTCCTGTCGTATTTAATTAAACGGTATTATATATAGCGGAATATACTTTTAGAGCTCGTAGAGATTTTATGTAATTCTTATTATTGTTATTTCTGGGAACATGGATTAAGTCATAAGTGGAACTAACGATCGTTAGTCACATACTAATACGTAGAAAATAATAATCATTAAATTTCATATAATTAATTAGTAACAATGAAATTTTCCAATATTTACACGTTAACTAGAGCACTGTGATTTTTGGTTATATGTATGAAAATGAAGATTTACATGTTTAACGAGCACTGATATTGAAGTGCTGTACTTACAAAATAGGGCAATGATCGAGTATTGACTTTCCATTAATTAAATTTTCATTTATATTTCTATAGCCTCTGCCAAAATCCATATATAAGTGGAAAATGTACATGCAGATGCGATAAACAGATAATTATATCAATAATTTTGCATTACGTGTAAATGTAACAAATATAAGAGCACTTTGTATTATTCTTTTATTTTGGTAAAATCATACTGTACCGACAAATAGACTGATTTAAACTGAATAAATTTGATTGTACAACAATCGAGCTTTAAATCTGTATTCGTTAAGACTCCAACCAGTGAAAATAGAGTAATATATTATGAATCAACAGCTTGACTTTACAAAATAACATTATAAAAAAGAACGAAATTCGTCCCGAACCACATAATTCTATTTCCTCATTTAAGCCAAGCCCTCGTCTTTCCACCCAACCGTATTTTTACAAAATTCATTCGACTCGTAAAAGTAGATTAGCGACTTTGTCACTAGCATCCTTCCAACATTTCCTCTCCCCTTGTAAAATTCAAATTCCCAGAGCAGCAGCAGCAGCAGCACGACCACCGTCACCACGTCGAACGTTCCCCCTCTCTCTCTCTTTCTCCCGCTCGCAAATTTCCTAAAATTTGCATACGCCGGCTCATTTGTCCGCCGGCTCGCTTCTTTAATAAACAACTCCGGCTGCTGCGGGACAGACGCGGGGCAGCGTGACGATCCTGCGGCAGGGCCGGGCTGGTAGAAAGACACAGTGCGGGTAGTTTGTCGAAAGACTCGCGTCTGGCATGTAATTGAATCGAAACTATTTGTCTCGCGGACGGGGGAGCTGCCTCGCTCAACTCGATTTATATCGGCGGCCGGCTGAGCGATTGCCCTCGCTGCGCCTTTGACCGTTTTCCGCTCAGCTCTCGGCCATTTACTTACCCGCAATTTCGCGCTGAGACGACGTCGACGTGGCCGCGACGACGATTTCCCCCTGGATATCGATTTTCCTTTATCTCGTTCGTGTCCTAGGAAGGAGGAGGAGGAGACAGTGGTGGTGCTGCTGGCTGTCGAGCGGTAGAAGGGCAGTTTTACATTGTGGTGAGTCCTGTAAGGGCTTATACGCGCGTTGCGGTTCGTAAGGTGTAGAAGTTGGATTGGACAGAGAGGTTGAGGTGTTTAAGGTTTATTTGAAGAATGTTTGAGTTGTTTCGAATCCATTGGCGACTGGTATTGTGGAAATAAATGAAAAGGAAGAACATCTCAATCGACGGATTCGAAATTCATACATTGAAAATTTATTCATGCTTTTCGTTTTAAATATATTATTACACGAGATAAAATTAAATTTATATTAATATTGAATTACTTTATATCAATGCTTTATTTAAAATATCTTTTAAATACAATTTCCTGCAGAATTTAGTTAATTAAAAAAAAAATACAATATCCATTTGAATATTAAATTACTCATGAACAATAGCAAGTTTTATACATTACTTCAGAAAATTCATATCGTCACTTCCCAAATATGACATAATAAATTACATTAGTATATTAATTACACATTTTAAATTCAACTTTATCATCGCAGCAACGCGTATAAATTCACTCGAGGAAGATACGACAGGTAAATCCAGCCACATCATTACTTCTTAAAAACCAGTCTCTCTCAATTATTCTTCGCTGCGGCAAAATCCAGGAAGGCTTAAAACTTCACTCGAAAGTCATTAGCGACTCGACGTCGCGTAGCAGTAGCTCCCCCAACGTCATCGGACGAATGAAATTTTCCTGCCAATTACTCCTCGCGAGCGATTAAACGGTCGAGCGCAGGAGCCCTTCTCTCTCTCTCATTCACTCGCTATATAAACATAATAGTAATATCGCGCGCTGGAGCCTTAAATCAAAAGCGACAATTTTCGTTAGCTCGGCGGCTCTGGAAGCTCATTAATCGGGAAAGTTGCGTCGGCGCATAGTTTCCGACAATAACTCCGGAAATTTATCGATCCGCGCGACTACCCCTTATCCCCCGTTGCGCGCGGCGACATAGAGGCGCGTGCGCGATCTTATAAAAGTAATTATTTCCCCATTATACATTAGCCGGGTGATTTTTCAAGCGGTCCCCTCGCCTTTTCCCTCTCTCTCTCTCCCCGTTTTTACAACTTTCGTCTTCTCCTATGTAGCCGCGGTAGAAGAGGGGGAAAGATTGCCTCTTTATCATCGCGCGCGTGCTCGCTGAAACCTAAACGAATTTCCAAACTTTTAAAATCACTTACTTCGAAGTTGCCTCCTTGCCGCGGCCGCTTCCTCCTTTTTTCCTTTCTCTCTCCCACTCTCTCTCTCTCTCTCTCTATCTCTCTCTCTCTCTCTCCTCGCGAAAATTAAATGTGCTCTCCACTTAGCCGGCAATAAAAAGCAGATTCTCTTATGAATATTTAATGGTCAGGCTCGACTTACCGTTGCACTATATACTGTTTAATGGCCTGTTGAAAAATACGAAAAATGAATTAGGGGTGTATGAATGAAACGGTACGTGATGTATCCGATTGAAGATTGTTCGCGTGGTTAATAATGCTTATTTAATATTGTATGTTGTAATATAACATTGATATTACATGATGGATTCTGAGTAATAATAATTTAATTGTTATTTATTATTGATGACAACAGTAATATATCAGCTATGATTAATTATACAGTTGCATTTCAATGGCACTCACTATCCCCTAATTCTGATTCATGCTTGAATTAGTTTTGAATATTTTTAATAAAAAAAAAAAGAAATTGTATTTGTAGAATTCCATAACTCCAAATAGTCGTATCAAAAAATTGTTCATTTAATATAACATATAAAATAAAGCTGGTCCTTCCCTTTACTTCTAATTACCATTTCGTTTCGTTAACCAATCAAGCGAGCATTAAACATTATTGCTAAAGTATGGCAGCTATGACAATCACCATCAAGCCGTAAAACGGCAAATTTCAGCGCTGCGAAAGACGCCCTAAAACTCAACTCCGCGGCATAGGAATAAGCGAGCGCGCGCGCGGAGCAATGACCGTCCTAAAAACACTTTAATTAAATCCTCCCGTATAATCATTACGCTCACACGACGCCTTTTTGATCACTTTCATCCCCCGCTATATTGCGAAGCCGAAGAGACGAACACCACATCCGTGGGAGTATAACAGGACAGTGTAATGCCGGCGCCAATCCTCGAAACTGCCGCGAATTACGGAAGCTCATTTGGCAGCACGCGCGTATACGCGATTGCGCGCCCAGGAATGAATATTCGCGGCGATTGCCGAACGATACACGAAATCCTGTGTACCACGCTCGACAATGAAACGTGCGCGCGCGCGGGCGGGTGGGACTCTCTCGTAACCACGTGACACGAATTGCCGACTTAAATGAACAATGCAGAGGAGGTGAAGGAGGGAGGAGACGGCCAATTGCCGAGCGGGGGGATTGATCGAATTATGCTCTGGCTCTCGAGCTGCCGGTTGAATGGATTGCGGTCTCGCTAATTTATAAATTATACCGGGGGAACGCAGTGTCGGTAAGAGTTTCGCTGTGCGTCATGAATTTTAAAGGCGTTTCATTCAGTGGCATCTTTAAAACATTTATGTATGTGCGAGCATATAACGTGAGCGTGTTTGTGTATCGAAATAATACTCTTGATTGGTTCGTCCGAACCATTTGATTTTCGTTATCCAGATAATTGTTTTTGTTAACGAAATTTTATTCCAAAACGTTATTCAATGGCTTTATGTTACAGTGAGTGATTCAGACTTTGTATACGATCAGTTAAAATAAATGTCAAAAGTTACATCAAATCTGTTATTTGTTTTATGACTCGCCATACACGTATCTACGTACAACAACATCTGGTGCGGTTAACCACATCCGCTGACGCTGACTCTATCTGAGATTTGACGCTCGCGGTTCGTATCTATTTATATACAGTTGCATGTGTCGGCGAAATAAACTCTACTGCCAATAGTTTACGAAAACGTCCTGCAATCTATTAGTCCCGCTCAGATTGAAGGGAGAAGTGTTGTTTCCAATACCCATGTAGGATCATTTTAAGGAACACATAAGATAAAGTTTTTTTTATCTATCAAAAAATCAATAAAATGTATAACTTTTTCAAAATTTATTATTTTTTTTTTTACAAATTTAGTTTTAAAGATAACTTTTTTTAATTATTCTGAACTTTATTTAAATCATTTTTGTTACTAAGTAGTTTGCTGAGGTCAAAGCAGTTTTGCTGTATTCAAATGAACTATGGTAAAGTCGATAACTTTCATATTGGATTTCAAAAAATCATGCAAAGTGTTGATTCCCTGCGCTGGCATGCGATCAAATGGATATCCCATTCCTCTTTTATCAGGATACTTTTGATTTTTAAGCCCACATACGCTCACGCCAACTTGACATGATACAGTCTAAGTAAGCACTTATAATTATAATAATTATTTAAGAATACCTTATCATCTTCGTAATTCGATATCATTATAAACAGCTGCATCGGAAGACCACTCGTAGTACCTATAGGTAGTAACATATGCTGTGGCCATCCACATCCACAGAAATTGAAACTGTCTAAATTATCAGTTTCGTTATTTGATGGCCTATCTTTCCTTAAATCGCGAAATGATTGATCGAACGGTATGGTAGTAGAAGATTCTGTTGATTTTCTTAAAATTTCGTTTTTACCTGGTTGCACTGGAATGAATAAATAACTTTTTAACCACTGCTTGCCTACATTGATTTTCTAACATACACAGCTTAATTTACTTACGCTTCACTGTAAATCTATCCATTTCAATCATAAGCTTCCTTTGATCCTTCAATTTTAAATTGGAACCATCGAAAGCATGAATTGGTGCAATGAAAACTCTTACTGTACCATACTTTTCAGATTCGGACTTATTATTTACTTCAATGGTATACATAAACTCATCGTGATTAAGATGCGTAACTCTAACGTAAACAGACTCATTGCGAGAGAAATCCAAACCATGGGAAAGGTTTAAATCACTTTTTTGCCAAAAAGTTGTGAGTTTAGGTTTTTCTTTTTCGGAAGAGTCACTATCAAGTCCATGCAAGTTGCGCAAACCAATGTTTACTATTTCGATCTCGGGAAAGTTCAACTGTTAATTAAAATAAAAAGAATGTAGTTCCGTTATTTTTGTAAGTGTACGAACAAAATGAAATATTATAACGAATGGGATAGGCAGCAATGTACTATTATTTATTATTTTATTGAGTAATTTTAAGGAGATGTGAAATACCAGCATCTATTATGTGACCTACCGTACCGTCCGGACAGCAATAACTAGGCTAATTTTTAAAAGTGTCTTTAAAATT
>JAPYZP010013316.1:0-10854 GCA_030522985.1 Torymus sinensis
TGATTGTAAGTGTGGGGGCAGACTCGAAATACCAAAAAAATTGCCATAATTTATAGTAAAAATTGCGATTAATTTATGGCAATTTTTCCTACATCGTAAAAATTACTATAAATTTATGGAAATTATTGTCATAACTTATTGCAACTTTCTTGCTAATTGGAGTATGTCTCACTTTTACATAAATTTTTCTTCGTGGCACGTTTCAACACTTACTTTTATATCGAAAGAAAATATTATATCTTTATAGCTGATCATAAAACAAAATATTATTGACAAATATGTATGTCGTGTAAAAATGTATATAATCATTTGAATAACAAATTTTCAAAACAATTAAAAAAGTTTTATTTTTAAATTGAAATTTTTAAATATGAGACAATATTCTCGTACTAAATTACTATAGGATATGTTAAAAGTTTTACCGAAAGTATATATCTGTGGCTCCGACGCATAACTCCATTTTTCTGAAAATCGGGAAAATCTTGGATTTTGTATCTACCTATAAATGGGCCTTTTTCATTTAAAACTGTCAGCAGTAGTTAAAATATTGCCCTAAAGCTGCGATATATACCGAAAACGTAACGTATATTCTCGTACCAAATCCATCCGAGAAATCTTTTGTATTTCTTGAATCGGATTGAAGAATCTTTGTTATATTCGACAAGCGTCTTAAGAACATGTCAAATACCGGCTACTTCAAGCGGTTGAGGACTACGTAGCTGTGGCCTTACAGGTTATTCCACTCATTCAATTTTGGAATTGTTTTGACTCATTCGAGAAATGTTATATAAAGATGCCGTGTCGTTTGCTTGCGTCTGCGCGTTACGCATGCGTTTGAACTTCACGATCGTTCGCACTGTTTAACATGTGCAATATGCCAAATAATATCATAAATTTAATAAAAAAGTCACTGAAATAGAAATCTCAGGATTAAGTAATAAGAATTCGTTGGTTTATTGCTAATTTCGCAATTTATTGATCCGATTCATAATTAAATTAAAGAATATGATCCGAAAATAAACGAGAACAGCACTTTTAGATAAGTCCAAGTTCCCGGCATAACGACATAACTTCATACTTTTTCGAGTTTTCACGAAACAAACAATGTATAACCTAAGGTCATACCACCGTGTAAATATGTGTTTTGAGTATGTCAATTGTTTATTTAGATCTTACGAATAAGTTTGAATAGTAGAACCCGTTTTTCTCAGAAACTCAAAAATTGGACTTATGTGGTTTTTCCTCGAAGCAAGATATTAGATATTTGTCCTGCAAAGAAATAGAAAGACACTACTGGTACACTTTTCTACACAAACAGGCTCACGCATACCACCATACTTACTCACATACCCTCATACACATATACGTTATATGCATCGAAATCCAGCGAAGCGACGCACACTTATTCAATCCCTTATCCCACTCTCTATTCCCTAAATAGCCATAAATCAATCATCGAGCGTACGCACAATGCCCCCCTCTCTTATAAAAATCTCGGCCACATCGCGATCATAGGCAAAAACCTTTTCTCTTTCTCTCGCAGGTACTACACCTCCCCTGCATACACGCATAGACACATTACGGGCACGTGTGCAGCAGCCCTATAGCGGCGGGGAAAAAAGCGCCGTAAATTAAGGTAACGAGATCCTTAGACAGCGGCAGCAGCCGGTAAGTACCTGCGCGCACATACTATACATACATATATATAGTGCGTTGCAGCACATGCGTGGGTGTAAGCGTTGCCGGGGATTACAGGACACACGGCCCGGCGAGCGCACAAAGCGGTTCTGCAGCGCGCGCGAGTTTCCTCCACTTATATATATATAAGCGTGCGAGCAGCTTATGTCTGTATGAGTATCCTTCTATACACGATGCCGAAGGTCATTAAATCTCGATATATATATACTCGATTGCGGGAAAAGAGTCGAGTGAGAAAAGGGGGATGCTGAGGTTGCCGAGTCTGCGCAGCGAGATGGGAAATTGATGATTATGCTCGAGTTTGGTCCCTGCCAGCGTGCGCAAGTCAATCTTAGAGTCGAGGATCGAACGTTTCTTAATTGCGATGTATATATAGTTGCGCGTAGAAGGTGTGTATTATAAAGTCGTTACATATACGTATTGCTATAAGAGTGGATTGTATTTCCGATATACGTGCGAGAGAGAGAGAGAGAGAGAGAGAGAGAGAGAGAGAGACTCACAAAAGTAGCTTCTAAGTGTGACAGACGAAATCTTCTTATTATTGGCCCAAGCAGAAAATCCGTTTCATATAAAATGAATCCATGTATAAGTTATAAGAGGAATCTATTTGACTGTAAACTTTACAGAATTTTCTTTAAAGTTTATACAGTCAAGTAGAATCATTTTATATGAAACGGATTTTCGCTTTGGGCCTATATATAATAAGAAGATTTCCTCTGTCACCTATAGAAGCTACTTTTGTGAGTAGAGGAAGAAGACGAAGTATATAGAAGACGAACCACGGAACTTGGGTCGCGGCCTTGAGTGTCGCGGAGAATCAGGCCCCCTCGAACAACTGGGTCTATACCTAATCGTCGCGCGCGTCGCCTTGAGAGGAGAGTGAGAGAGGGGGGGGGGACTCTTATACTCGTGGCACGAGTCATGCGCCAAGGGAGTTAGATAAAGCCGACTTTGTTCGCGTTACGACCGAACTCTTTCTCGGTACAGATATTTTTAGCGAAATAATATCCCAGCGGACGACCGACACACGACGGAGAAACTACAGTATGCGCGTTACATTACGTATATTGTACATAGGATTGATTTGGTTTATTGTATATTAGAGGCTAGGAACGGGGGGTAATAGCTTAATGGTCCGCGCGCCGCCGCAGCCATTTCAATCGTAATTGTGAGACATTTTCTCTCTCTCTCGACCCGCGCTTATTGCCATCCGTATAATTTATGGCCGCCATTACGCGCGCGATATCTGCCCCCGCCGTCGCAATATTTAATACGCGTATAGTTGTAATAATAATACTATTGCTTCCAGCGAAGTAATCGCGTGTATTTTGCATTTTGCTATTGCCCTGAAAGGGGAAAAAAGTTATTTTCTTCGAACGTTCCGAGCGGTGCAAATATTGAAACTGGCCTCCGCGCGCGCGTGTGTGTGTGTGTGTGGACGGTCGTAATAGAGTTTATACTGCGCTCGACGGTATCAAACCTGTATTTTTTTTGCTATGGGTATTTATCTTGAAACGAAAGATTATATATCTTCTATAATTTTATTCGAGAAAAGTGGTGAATTTTAATGTCGAAGATGTAAAAAGGTACAAAGGGACGGCACACCGTGCGGCCTCTCCTCTATGGCTTATATATCCCGAGTCTCTTTATCTAGATTTCGCTCCCTTCCATCTCTCCGCATATAAATTCAGCTCTTTGTCTCCTCTCTACTCTCTCTGTCTCTCTCGGAGCCACGTCGTTAATTTTAATAGCTTTATTTATGCGCTCGCTTCCTATATACCTATATATACATATACACCTTCGAAAATTTTCCGGCTAATTATGAAAAAATATTGACATCTCACCGCTCGCGCGCGCATAAACGAGAGAATTATTCACTTAGCAACATATTAACGATTTCCTCTGCGCCCTCCCGTCTTCCTCGTATATAAATATATCCGCGTTCGATTTTCCGAACTGTGTGTGTGTGTGTGTGTGTGTGTGTGTGTGTGTATATATAACACGCACAGGATTTGAATTATCATACTTCGTATAGCGACAAAATTCATCTCTAATTATTGCCATCGCGGAGAGCGCCGCGTTAATGCAATTCAATTTTGCAGATGGAAACGTATCTATTATTAGGAATGGATCGAGCGAAGCCTTAGCTCGTCACTCTCGTCCGACGAGCCTGGGGCCCCGTGAGTCAGGATATTACGAATTATTTTCGATATTGCTGCGAGAAATTATCTATAATTGTTAATTGAAATTGAACTTTTCAATGTTTAAGAATAGTGCATAATGCCCTGTTTCGTTGATTTTCTTCCTTCAGATTTTCATACGAATGGCCTTTCGAGGCATTGACAAAACACGTCTTTGTATATACATCAGAATTGCTAGAAACTGTGTTACACTAAGGAAAAATTAAAAAAAGGTTGCTTTTGCTTGAAATTTTATTCAAGGCACGTTCACTCATAATTTTATAACGCAACTCTTTTCTAGGTATATAAAAAAAACTATATTTATATGATACATTTTCTGCGATTATACTAATATATGATCCCCCCTAGGCATATCGGGGAAAACTGTCTCGAGTTATTTTCCCCGTCTCTACCAATACAAAATATCCCTGAAAGAAAAATTTCACTTTCAATATAATTTTTCAGGACGCACATCACGCGCGCGCAGAGGCAGCAGAATTCACGAAATTTTTATCATTCCTCATACCTCCCCGGCATACATCCTATATATACACCGATAGATGGAAGAGCGAGTGAGTGAGAGAGAGAAAGAGCATTCCTATCGATCTATGGGTGGATATATGTATATATATATATATACCTATATATATGTGTGTGGCTGTCTGTCTCCTCTGCTATTCCATCCTTCTCGCTCGCTCGAGTCTCTCTCTCTCTCTCTCTCTCTCTCTCTCTCTCTCTCTCTCTCTCTCCTTCCGTCTGTCGGTGTCCCTCTCTCTCTCCCTGTCTCGCTCACTCGCGCACGCTCGGATGGTGCCTCTCTCTCTCTATCTGGCACGCCCTTTTCCCTCACCTATAGAATTTATTAGATTTGGACTGGCTTTTTGAGCGTTAAAACAGACGGAATTGCCGCGGCCGTGTGCGCGATAATTTTAGCTGAATTTTTCCTTTGTCACCGTCGGATGGCTGCGCAGTTTTGGGAATTGGCTCTAGCGAGGTTTTTTTCCATTGATTCGAGGGCGTAGGATTAGTTCTAATATAAGGTCTTATGTGCGTATATTCGTGTCAAGGTTTTGGTGAAATATTTTTAAGAACGGTTTTATCTTAACAGTAAAGAAAAGCTGTAAAACGCGAGGTTCGAGCGTGGAATATAAAAGAGTGGTTAAGATTTTTTTTACGCTACTTTATGCAGAATGTCATATTTTATATTTAAACATCGAATTAAGATTTTTTTAACGGAAATTGCGTTACAAACGTCGGACAATAAAATAAGTTTCTTCAAAAATAATTTACGTGAAGTATTATACTCGGCATAAAATTAAAATCTAAAATAAAGCTAATGATCTCACCGAAATAAAAAGAGTCGTATAATTCAAACGCATCGCACGAAAATATTTCGTAACAGGAATTTCGTACAAAATTTCCTCACGCATCTCGACTACCTCACTTCGAATATTACATATAATACTGAAATGTTTTGGCTCTTTTAATATAACTTCAAATTACGTGAAGTTTGTCATCGTTGTAACAATTTGACCGGAATTTATCTACCGACTCATCCATTTATACCGTCCCTTTGTACCTGTTCTCGTCTTTTTTTCACGCTATCCCCACTCCCGCGCCGTACGTCTCTTTTCCTCTTTTCCGCGCTCCACGGTAGATTAGCTTTTATGTTTTACATAACAAATTTAGCTTTTCTACCGCGATCTTCGTCGATCAAAAATCAAGGAAAACTATAAAAATCTCTACAATAATTAACGGTGCTGAATTTATCCATATCAGAATTTCTACAATTAATGCAAATAGTACATCCTTTATAATCTTATACAGTTTCAGTCTCGAATAATTACAACAACTCGTAAAGACGCTATGTCAAAGTCAATGCTTGCTTTATATCTATCTCCATCCATCTCTCTCGCTCTCCCGGCTCGGTTTTCCCTCTCTCCTCGTCCCTCCTGTAAACGCAGTATTTCTATCTTCCACAGAACATAGGTCGTTACTTACATTTAACCTTGTGTGTATATATATATATATATTCATCTGTTATAGATTGAGGAACTACTTAAAAATTATATATGGGACGTTTTGTAAAAGTAAAGCAGCGTTTTTTCGCCACACTTCGCACTTATAATACGTAAAAATAAAATTTAAAACTGTGCTTCGTTACTTTTTCAGCTTTACTTCTCGTTTATCCCTCTATAGCACTCTCTTTTCCTTTCTCTCTCGTTCGCTCCCGATAAGTTAATAGTCCTATTTTCTATAGAAAAACAAATTGTTACTCACGCTTTAATCTTGCTCCTTATTTATTGAGTTACGATATTACTTACGCGCTATAAAAGGAACATTTACCAAGAACAGAAATATCATTTTTGTGCATTAATTCATTATTTTCCTCGTAAATTCGCACTATATAGCTGTTCCATGCTTTCAAGTTTATATATATTAAACTCTTTTTATTTCCTCGACTCGGTCTCTCGGTCTTTCTCAACAGTAGCTTTCCTCACACAACTTTTTTTTCTATTTATCTCCGTAAACGCTCTTGAACAACTTTTAGCTTTATCATTCTAGCTGCGAATTTTAAGACCTTTTACCATTACTACTCTAGAACAATATATACCCTACACTCGAGTCCTAATGATTTCAGTAATTTTCTTTCTCTCTGACTCATTCCGACTCTGCCGGCAGCCCCGCTTAATAATACCTATATGAACTCCATAAACTTGAAAATGCTCAAAAAAGCGTTTCCCAACGAGCGAAACGTCCGGAAAAACCACACGTAACTGCCATTCGTTTTCATACTCTTCGTATAATATTTCCAATAAAATTTCGCATCCCTCGCTCGTTCAAAATATTCCCAGCCGTTACAATACTCGCCTTCTTGGCCGCACATATAGTACATACATCCACACGGTAGCCGTGATGTGCTCGCTCGCTCGCACTGTGCAGTATCCGATTCTTCCCCTACGAAATTATTCATAAACTCGCCTCTCGTACCTGCACTTTCCGCCTCAAAACATCCATCTCGCGTGCGGCAGCAGCAAGCCACCGCAGCAATAAATAACCAATAAAGATATCAACAATCCATCTTGCTCGTTCTCTCTCTCATGCGCTCACGTGTCACCCATCTCTCTCAGTTCCACTCGGCGTGTCCAGCACCCTTTAAAAATCCGAATCCCCTCCAATCTCCAACGACGAATCCTCCCTTACACCTAACAAACAACCCGTTAACAACAATATGTACAAATCCCCCACCCAAATGCGAAAGAAAAAGCCGTCGCGCGCGCAGTGCACGTCTGCTGCTGCCTGCCGCCTATACAACCAGGGGAACCCCGCGTCGAGTCTCCGCCCCTGGTACGACTGGGCGCATGCGCAGTGGAGTCACGTAACGCTCGTCTACTCGTCGCGGCCGCGTGCTCGCTGCCTGGCTGCAGCACAGACGCACCAGCTGTGCTGTCTGCGTGTGCGCGCGCGCGCGGCCGCCTCTCTCGTCTCGCTCTCCCCCTCTCCTCCCTGATAGCCCACGGCAGCTCGCCTGCGCATCGCCGTGCCCGCCGAGCTCGAGCGCCCCGCGTGTGTGTGTTTCTCTCCTCGGCGCGCACGCCGTGTGCCGTCGGACAACCATCGCGTGTAGGCAGGCGTATATACCGACGACGACGACGACGAGGTGCGGCGGCCCCGCGCGGCTGCCCCTCAGCAGTGCTCTCACGGTGTGTTGTTGTTCTGAAGGTTATACACGCGGCGCTGGGGGGGCCACGGTTATAAGGGCTTATTACATAGTACAAGCACAGCCCCAGCAGAGGACCGTAGAGAGGGTGATAAGAGAGTGCGGGAGGCCGCGGTGAGGAAGAGGACAATATGGCGGACGACCCGGACGAGGAGTTCGCCGCCGTCGAGGAGGCCGGCCTCGTGCCCGGGGACAAGATCCTCGTGACCGTCGAGTCGGCACTGCCCGACATTCTCGTCGTCAGCTACGAGCGAGGCTGCAAGTCCTTCCAGGGCGCCCTGCTGCACGCTAACAAAAGGTGAGAGAGTGTCTGAACACGAGGATCGGGTTTTCGCGCGCTTATCTCCTTTCGAATGTACATACGTACTTTTTTGGTTTTTTCATTTTTCGTATGGAAGATGGCAAGGGATTGTGATGTGATTACTTAGTTGGTGGAAAATTTAGTGTTGTTTTGAGATTATTTGAAGCAGGGCTGTTGGTGTTTGCCGCGGTAGTTTTTGAAAGATTCTTATCGGGCGAGCAGAGCACGTGGTTTGGCCAATTTTAGGGCGATATTGTAGGGCGGTAGTTCGGGTCCGAGCGCAACACGTGGATTACTTTAAAATGAATGTACCAAAGTAGTTTTGAAAGATTTTTTGATTTGAAAGGAAGGAAAGTTTGTCATCTCGATTGCAGGTTGGACGAGGCACGTGTTTTGAAACTTTCCAGGGTGATTTTTGTGAATGATGGGTTGTTTGGATGTAGATGCAGTGCAAGGTGATTTATATACAAAAATGTGCTTTTAAAGCAGTGTTTGAAATTTCACGTGTTCTCGTGTGATAAGAACTTGCTCTAGTGACTCTGTGATACAAAAGTTGATATTTCGTTCATTCTTGAAGTGGTTTTAAAGAAAATATATGTTCGCTTAGCGCGAAATACCTTTATTGTTGAATAAGTTTTACAAAATTAACTGTAATTCTAATAGTTTTTTGAGAATTTAAAAAATACGACGAAAAAGTGTTTTCTCGAATAACCACATGAGAAATGTGATATTTCAGAAGTTTTTTTTTTGTGTAACTGTGGGGCACGTGGCTTGAATGTTATATACACTGTGTCCAAATTGAAACTCATCACGCGGCCACGATTTAACAAGCACAAGTTAATTTCCAACTGCGATTTTTTCCTCATTACCGAGTTGTTTTTTACGATATTAAATAATTATTGTTTAATAAAATTCATGGCCAGACTTGTCGCGTTCTCGTCCCAAAAGTGTTGACGATCGCCAAGATAAGAACGACAATTGTACATGTTATTTTTTGCCGAGTACCATCGCTGATGAGAACTCATTACTTTAATTTTTGAAACTCATTACTAAACTTTAAACTCATTACATTAATTTTTGGCTGGAATGTCGTTGTAACGCGAGGTCCTTATCTCGATGTTATTATATGTATAACCTATTTTATTGAGGAAGTCACGTGACTGCATATTTAGCGAGATTAAATACTTTGCGAGGCATTAAGTACGCAGTTAAAGTTAAAATCCTAATCGGCCGTGTAAGCAACTTTAATACCCCCCAGCCCCCCCCCCAGCCGCCGTATAGCAAACGACACGCGCAAGACACAATTTTGAAATTCGTACATGAATAATAATTCCTTGCGCCATTGACACAATGTCGAGCACAGCGAGAACGGGGGTAACAAAAAAACGAAGAAATTATTGCCGTGCAAAAAGCATCCATCACTCATTTTGCAACTGCGCGCGGCGGTTCGTTACTTTGATTGATCGCAAAACCCTGCGCCTGCTGCCGCAAAGAAAGATTTGTTCAATCCAATAAAAGAGCGCATGCATAATATGCCGTGCCGTTAAAATATGCAACGAGATCAAATCCCATGTATATACGCCAGAAATAAAAGCGAACCCCGACGCGGACAACAACAACAAAAAAATCCAAGCCCTGCGGTCGTAAAATTCAAAAACGAACGAAATCACGGAAAATCCCACCAGCACCTCTCTCGGATCTTATCGAATGAGAGAAAAAAAGGCGCACCAGCAGCAGCATGCAGCACATCAAGCGCTGAAAAACATGCCTGCGAAAGAGCCTGTATATATGTGTACGTGTGCGAAAACAAAAATGTTGCCCAGCCGCTCTCGCGTTCTCTTTCTTCCTTTCCCTCGGTCTTCTTCCTCCTTCCGCCTGGAGGAAAGTACACGCACACTCGGAACGCCTAAATCTTTTTCTTCCCCGGGCTGGATCTCCTACTGTAAGCGGATTTTCCAAGCCGAGAGAGCATACGCAGCTCTTTTCACCTTGTTTGTTACTTTTGCTCGTTGTCTCTCTCTCAACCCCGCAACTCTCAAGAAATATATATATATACGTGACATTTCTGCAACGAAATTTCAATGTCTTCGGCGAAAGACGCTAGCGGCGTTTACAGTGTCAAAGTTGACGCTTATTACATGCGGTGCGCTAGTTCTATACGCGCGAGAGCGCAGCGTCGAATGATACTTTGTAATGACTTTTGAACCCCCAAGTTTGCGTCTATAATACCCGCCGTCGTATTCCGAATGCAAAACTCCGTCCTGCACCGCGTGTGTATAGCTGTCGCATTACGCCCCTGATGCGTATCAAAAAGATGCCACAAGTAGCGATAGGGCCATATGGCTCTCTCTGAGCTATGCGGCTTAAGCCCCGCAACCTCAGAGAGAGAGAGAGCGAGGCTGATAAACGCGGACATCCTTTGTGGTAACATATGCACAGTACGTTAAGCGAATAAATACTCTTTATAGATAATATAATGTCACTGCGAAATTATAGTCCCGCACAGACGTATGCGTATGTATACGGTCGGTTTATTCGTTTCGACTTGAGAAAGTTCTCTGCTCTATACACTTTTATTGATAACGCATACGCGGTGTAGAGAGAAACGTTCGCCTATACAACGGGCGTCTCTGTAGACTTAACAAAAATGCTTATACCAGAAAACGGAACACGATTCCTAAATCCGACACCTTTGATACACAAAGGAAGATAAACACACACGCGCGCACGCAGAGAAGAGGAAGAAAAGCCAAACGGCGCGCGCTGCAGAGATGCCGGGTAACCGATACCGCGCGGGGGACACACGTGCACGTGTTGCAGAAATTTGTCGCTCCTACGCCAGTGCCGTCTGCGGGCAAATGGCGTAGAGAAGAGAGTGCGGCGCGCTCTCTTTCCTTTGTACATTAGAACTCATATATACGCGCGCACTCTGTCATTAATAAGCGACCGGTTAA
>JAPYZP010013334.1:0-11370 GCA_030522985.1 Torymus sinensis
ATTTTCTAGAGGACGCATATTTCGACTCAGGGAGATCGGAAATATCGAAAATCATTGAAATCTGAGAGTCGAAAAATTTCACCGATACAAAGCTTTCTCGTTGAGAAAGCAAAAGAACGATATGTAACAAGCTGTTGAATTTTTCAGACTCAGATGATGATTTTAAGCAGTCGTGAACCACTCTTACTCAATCATCATCCTCGCTAGAAAAACTCAACGTTACCCCCTAGTTGCACAATGTACTGTTATTAACGACTCCGCTATAATGGTCACTTTTTTGATCCAATAAGCGGGACAAAAGTGGAATTCTTTCCCTATAGTATATTAATCCCTATTTAGCGGAAATAATAAATATATTCCCTGTTTAGTGAAAATAATGAATACTATTTCCTGTAAAGTTTTTGATGTTTTAACTACCAAGGGGAGCACCCGGGATGCCGGTCCTGCATTTGGCTAAAACTATAGGAGGTACTTCTTTATTACAAATAATGAGACATGTCGCAAGTTATTTTATGTTTAAATAAACGAGTTTTGATAAAAATGTGGTCTCTTTCTTTGGTTATAGGTTGTTGGATTTTCTGGCAAATTGACTAAAAAGTTTATTAAGGCGGTCTAACATCTAAGAATTTTTAAAAAATTAAATTTGTTTTTATTGAATTTTTTAATTATATATGTTATTCTAAATCTAAAAAAAATTGGTTTAGTTAACAAATTTAAAAAATTCAAAATGGTATTGTTAAATGAGCTTACTATCTTGAAAATGACGAAAACATTAATTTTCCTTTTTTTGGCCTTTTCTATAGGTTTCTGATATATATAATATAGGAACACGTTACTTGTATGTGTTTTAAAATATCAATAAACTTTATTTAAGACATATTAATATAAGAATTGTAAAAAAATAATTAAATTTACATACAGGATTTATAATAAAAATAATATCAATCATATTCGGGAATATAAAATACAGTGGAATCGTCTTTTGAGTTGTGACAATTTTGCACTTCTGTTCTAGTAAAGCGACCGTTCCGTTACCGAAATTTGACGGTAAGTTACTATATTATTAGTACTCCCTTTTTTATACCTATGGAATAAAACTATAATACCATAGTGTCAACAGAGTTGCACAGCTGACCACTCAAAATCTCAAATACGTCAAGATCCATAACCATGTGATTTCAACAGTTTATTTTGCAGAGCTTTTGCTTTCTGATGAAGAAAGATTTTTATCATAGTGCTTGATTATTTGAATTGATAAGTAAATTTAGGACTAAAAATTTAATGTATTGTATATGTGAAGATATATATCTAAAAAGTGTAAGTGTAATTATAATACAAGCGTGCAGTGACAGTGTCAGTTTCAGCGTACAGTTTCTGTTCAGTGCTGTATGAAAATTAATACTGAAAAACATGTGCATTGGCGAGATTAAATTATGTATTTTAAAGGAGAGGCAGTAAAAATTTTTAGCGGATGAAAATAAATACATCTTTTTTCTAAGATAGATGAAAGTGAGATAATTAAGTCTAACTAACTATAGGATTTATAATTCAATTCAACAGATTTATGAATTCTTATAAGTGTTCAGATGTATTGATATACTTAAAAGCAACAAAGCCTCCTCACACAAGTACACAGGCTTAAATTCAAGATATATTTTATGTGCAATATGTGTAATCAAGTGAAAATTGTAAAAATGGGCTTAACGGCTTTTATGTACTTCTCTACTTTTGTCTATAACAGTGATAGATTCTTAAGTTTCGAGTTGGAGAGTGGGATTTCATATTTCATAAGACCTGGTGCATATTCTACAGTTATCTTAGTATTATAAATAATAATCTATGAAAGTACAATGTGCTAAAAATGATTTAACAGTGGATGAATCAAGTCTTAATATTCTTGGTGTTGTCGAATGTTGAATCATTGCGTGTTCTATCTTACCAAAGTACCTTTGGTAAGTAGGTTGCATAGGGTAATCAGTCATTTCAATGTATTTTTTTATTTTTGATTTTAAAATTTAACATACATCACTGTCCATTGCACAATGGTTTGTCTTATAATTAGTTTTGAATTTTTCAATGCTGTAAACGCAGTTCGGACAATTAATACTCTCATGTCTACACAGCATGGAACAGATCCATGCAAAGTACCGGAGCGTCTGTTCTGACCATTTTATATAGAAAAACAGATAACAGATATACAGGAAAGTGAGTTTCAAGATGGAAAAGAATGGGGATCAAATGGCTGATTATTTTTGGAGTATTATGGTATTTATCTTTGCAGGCTTATTACTGAAAGTGTCATTTTTAAAAGGTTGGCGTCATTTTATAAAAAAGCTATTTGATGGATTTTCATAGGGGGGGCTTGAATTACTTGAAATTCATTGAACTATGGCAGGAAGAGTTGGAAATGTTAAAAAAAAATTTTTAAATAATTTTAAAATGCTAAAAATTACTTTTAATTAGCTAATTTTAAGAATTTTTGTGTTTTTTTATGATTTTTAGCATTTTAAAATTATTCCAAAATTTTTTCTTAATATTTCCAACTCTTCTTGCCATAGTTTAATGAATTTCAAGTAATTCAGGCCTCATCCCATGCAAATCCATGGAATAGTTTTTTTACAAAATGACGCCAAATGAAAAAAATTGAGAATGCTATATCTCTGAGTAAAATTGGTCTACAGACTTTTGTTAGTCTTGGGCCATTTTGTCAGAAATAGTGTATATTTTTAGGATATGTATTTTATGTGGTTTAAATAACATTTTTCTCTTTTTTTTATAGGTGATTTTGGCCTCAGAAGCCACTAGGTGTAAGACCGCCTTAAAGATTATCTGTGGTAGAATATCAGGGATATTTTATTAAAAAAAAAACGAACAAACAAACGAATTTGTGATAAGAGAAGGTAAAGACTTATATACTGTGATCATACTGTTAAGTCCTGAAGTTCGAGGAAATTTACTCTTACAATCACTTGTTAATTATATTTGATTGTATTTACCTTTTTGGGTTGATATAGGTTGTTGAAATAAGTGGACTACTATTGATCCAAATTCACTATTTATTTAGTTATAAAGTATAGAACAAACTGGTTTATAATCGGATTTATTTGATAATTTGTTATAAACGATCTATTCGATTTCTGTATATAATATATATAAATGCTGTTGCGCGGATTATTGATACCGATTGATTTTATAGATATAAATATATTTCTGTAATTTGCTATTGACTCGAATTGGCCTATACAAAATAATCACTACTCCTCTTTTCGATTGGAGTGACCGCCAACGCAGAGAAATATTGAAAATGTCGTCTCATGTAGTCACAGTTTCCCAAGTCAACAAAGTAGCCACCGTTAAGTCGTGTATAAAGTTCTATATTCAAAACGGCAATAAAGTTGCAAATTATTCCCACCAGGGGGTTTACTGCCCGTGCAAAGCGAGATAATGACCTCAAGGAATAATCGACATTAATATATCGATATAATGTACTATTTTGTGATAATTGTATCAGCTACGATTCATAAAAAGTTAATTTTGTGTTTTAAATTCATACTGATAAAAATTTTTCGCTCGGTCTTACAGTCTTATAAATTAAATTAATTAATATTACTGGCAGTCAGATTGCCCTTGCTTATAATCACCCCCGCACAATCTGAAATAAAAACTTAATTAAAACTTGGAAAAAATATTGTGTTTTAAATGTTTATAAGAGTTCTATTATGAAAATTACATTGGTTTACAAATTAAAAAACTAATCTACATGATAAATTTGTTGAGTCAATGATTTGTCTCAAATTTCTTTCAAAGGGCTAATTATAATTAAAATTATAGTAAACGAAATTTTATTAGTGTTTAACAAGAACTATTTTAGCAATGATAACTCAAAAAATTTTTGTCGGATCATTGTAAGAGGAAAATTAAATACTGCAATGCCAAAATGTTTTGTTGCATGACCATACTCGGACTGTTCGATTTGAAATAGAGACTGTCACGTGTGAAATCCTCTTACAAGAAGAATAATATATTTCAATCCCCAAATAATCGGTGATACGGACATATTTGGGAGCTCATCGATTTGAGATCTATAGTAGATTAAATACATTTGAAGCCTATTATGAATCAATATTTTAATGGACATATGTCCCGTATTAGGAACAATTTGATGATGTTTTGCGATAATGTAGTTTTACAATGATATCGAGTAATTACTATTTGATATGTAATCAATTTGTATCTCTGTATCCCATCTGATCATCTGCATCCCAAATTCTACAGTACGTTAAAATTAAATAATATTGTTACACGCATAGCACCGCGAATTTACTTATTTATTAATAAATTAATTAGTTATAAACATATAGACTGATTATTGTTAATTGATAGACTCTCCGCGCCGGTCCCCATTGAAATTGTCAATGGCGCATTTTAATTCTCCCGCGCCCGCGCGCCGGCCGCCGGGAGACTAGTCCGCGGCGCCGCCGCCAGGCGGCGGCGACCTTAGTTTTTCGCTCGCCAAAGAGATTAAGTGCGCTGCGGCGCATATAAGACGGCCGCGTCGACGCCTCGACAGCCTTGTTTTCCCCCCGGCACCTACTACTCGTAGTGGGTCTCAGCTCTCGCAGAGGTAAGTTCGGGTTAATAAAGGAACCTTTTGATTAAATGAACCCCGAGTTTATTTATTTACGAGATTATCTCGGTTTTTTTTGTATCGGGCCACTCTCGGCTCATTCCTCCCCTCTTTTCCTCCCTTCCTTCCAGCTCACCTACCTCCCCTGACTGGATATCCTCGGGCAGATTCCGGGCTCTGGAGCCGAGAAGGAGTTGCTGCTATTCCGGCTCGGGCAGATACTACGGAAGCAGGTCCTCGACCGTCGCCGCTTTAGAAGAGCGGCATCCAGGGAGCAGCAATGCACTCACTCCTCCAGCATCAGCGAGCTCTGTGTCAGTTCTTAACTGCACGAGACACACAGCCCCCGCTCCGACTCGTCACTCGGCGTTGAGCGCATTTGCTCCGCCGACACACATGCACTCTCTGAGTGCCGCCTACCGTTTCGCCGCTATGAGGAGACAGCGGCTCTCAGAGAGCAAAACTGCTCGCCTCTCAAACCATCGATCCGCGTCGAGCGCATCTTGCTCCGCGGATCTCCCCGCGCTCTCCTGCGCCTCCTTGCGCTTTGAGCAACCTTGATGCGAGGCAAGCTCACTGTTGGCGCTCGCCAACCTTCATTGTGCACTATTCCGCTCGGATCGAGCCGACACGCCTGCATCAATATATTAATTATTATATTAAATAACGATAGTAGTAGATGTACCGAAATAGCGAGACAGATAGGTGTGAGGTTACAGCGCCAGTGTCATTAAGTGGGTACTTGAGATAAGAGGCACTTGCGCTAACTGTTTATGGAAACAGTAGCTAAACAGTAGCTAACTAGTCATAATAATGGGGTAATTAGTGTTTTGTTTATATAAACATCTACATATTATTATTTATTAAACAATCACTTATTACACCATTGTTATGAGTAATTAGCTACTGTTGCGCGCTTATTTGAAGTATCCACTTGAGTATGGCTGGGGTGTAACATGATACCTAACAGGCCTGCTATACCGATACGGTCGCGTTATCCCCGTTCCTGTCCACGCTGACAGCTACCGCCTAGTTGTACTGCGCTGGCCGGAGAGAGAGAGAGAGAGAGAGAGAGAGAGAGAGAGAGAGAGAGAGAGAGAGAGAGAGAGCGCGCACGCACGAGCGAGATATAGAGGAGCCCCCTCTCCCGCTCTGAGAGGGAGAGCCCGCCTCTCCTGCTCTGAGAGGCAGTTACCGCGTAGTTCCACGCTGAAGCTGTCTGCGGGAGTGGGAGAACTACTCTGTTCAGGCGACGCATGTGGAAACTGGAAGAATGTGAGGTCGCTAAATAAAAACAGTGGTCTTGATTTAAGGTGATGCAGAATCCCGATTTCTATAATTTTTAAATCAACATCCAAATATTTATTTGGAAAAAGACAGTTGTCAAGCGCTCAGGGCACGTAAATACTATATTCAGAAATTTTTCGAATTATTCTATTAGTATTTTCGTGAGATGTAGTCGTTCGAAAAATAAGGTCGGTACTCACATCCTCTTAAACCAAATTTTACTAACACGTACGTTCATGTCACACAGTACAATTTTTTTTTAAATTTTAACAAGTTCTCACACACGCATACACGCACATACATACAGTACAATTTTTTGTGCTTTTTACATACGTGTGTTGCAAAACAAACGCAAACGTATGCACACGTACACACACACACACGCGCACGCATAATTGTTGATAACTTCTGCTGCTGCTGCTGTTGCTGCTGATGATGATGATGATGATGAGGATGATGACGTCGTTGATACTGATGAATCTCACGGGGATCATGGGGAGTCCATCTCCTGTAGGCAACCATCGGTTATATTGCTGCATTTCCCACATCGATGAGCGTTACAGCGTTAACATTGGCACCATTCGGGTGCGTTATGCTGACTGCGTAAAATTAGACGTGTAACGCCATATTCTACGCACTGTCCCGGCGACTGTTCCACTGGAGTGGGGGGGGAAGCTGCTCGGTCTCCCCCGCTGGAGCATGGGGCTGCTGCTGCTGCTACTGTTGTTGCTGTTGTTGTTGTTGTTACTGTTGTTGCGTCTCACCCGCTGGAGCGCGGAGTAGCGATTCAGAGACCCTGCGGCGTATTGTAGCGAGATTGTTTGGGGCAGGTCGCCCCGCATTGTACGTGCTTTTGGAACACCTTGATTTGTCTGCGCAATGTCAACACCATTGCGATATGGCACTTGAATTTTTCTTTTGTGATCTGGAGCTGCTGAAGGAGATGTCCTTCCCGTGCCATATTTCTAGCTCTATTGTGGTATTGCTGTAGCACTGCTCTCGTGACTGGCCCATGTAGCGGTCGCGACGGTGGCGGCGTTGGTGTTGATGGTAGTGGTGGTTGTGGTAGGAGTGCAATCAGAGATGTTTCCGTAACAAATATGGTTTCCACCGCGGATTTTTAAAGTTCATTTATATCGTACACCGAGCCCGAATTCGGAAGCGATCAGTATCCGGCCATGCTGACAGGAGTGTATGGATATCCTCGGATAAAGCATCATACGCTGCTTCACCCTTTCTAATGTACTCGTTCACTTTACACTTTTGTGCGTATTGTCCGCTTGCGATACCATTGAACGCTTCTGTATCTTCAATAAGTCGGTCAGCGTCTTCCTCGGCTTTATCTATTTTTCAGAATAACTTGAATCCTGAGTTGGCTTCTCGACTTTCCGGCATCAATAAGCTAGTATTTTTATGATGCCGGTCCATGCATATTTTTTTATGAACTGACACATTTGTCTATATGTCCATTTGACGAAATACCTCTATGGGGGAAGGAAAAGTGGCGAGAAACTCACCAGGTCCGAAAGAGTCCAAAACCTGGCATCTGGTGTGCATGTATGGACCCGTTATTCATTTCGATGCCTACCTTTTTCTTATAAGAATCGCATTTTCAATTTCAGTAATATTTTGAAGAAATATCTGTTTGTGAAACCGTGGATGGCGGCAGCGAAAGAGATGATGGTGGTGGTGGTTGCTGACGCAAATTTTAACGAGATGATTAGATGACAGAATTCTTTTAGCATGCGTTTGTTTGGGGTGTGTTTCAAACATGACGTACGTGTATAGGAAGTCCAAGCGCCACAGTGTTGCACTCAGACTCTTCAGAAGTTTCGAGATGGATAAACGCGTAAATAGATCGCTGGGAAAAGCGGTGTTGCGCCTGATGGCAAGAGCACAGAATGGCAGGAATCCCATGTGGCTACGCCGTTTGCGGCGTATGTCGCGTGATAATTTAACTAGACACTCATTCACGATGATACGGATACGGAGCTATCCAATAGTTTGGACAGTGATGACATGTATTACAAGCCAAGTGTAGCCACTACATCCCCCGCGCACGCGGCGCGCACAGAAGGCGTATCTAATCCTGTTGCGCGAAGGCTCAACTTTGTCTACAGTGATACGGAGAGTTAAGGTGCCGAGTAGGTAGATGTTGCAGTTGACATACACGACAACGCACAGCCTGAAAGTCCGTCGATTATCGTGAGCACTTCGACCATGAAGATGATGAGGAAGGTGAGTCGGAGATTGCAGATGAGCGAGAAGCGCGAATCGAAGCTGATATTGTGCTAGAAGAGGTGCAGAATAGGAACCTTTCTATTGGTGATATGCTTATGATGTACGAGTGACCATTAGTAACCACGGCAGAACGGCGTGCCGCCTTCTCGCAAACCAACCACTCGGTGTATCTGCTGAAGACCATAGTACGGCTGCAAATACAGCACGCACGGATCGTCCAGACCTGTTGGCTAACTTTCAAGATGTGGCAAATACAATAAACCACACGTACAACCACACTTATTCAGCGCATCAATATGCCAACGAGCGTAAGTATAAATATTTATTTATTTATTTAAGAGCGCTTTTGATTTTGTTTTTTAAAACGGCATAATATGTTTAATTATGGTTATCCAAACTCGTATAAAATACATCGAGAAATTAGCACATCGCTTCGTAACGTCAATAGCCTATCAGAGTTATACCATCAAATAGCTCATAATCCGCAAGCGTTGATTCAGCGCTCATATCGCGAAGCGCAATACGCCACTTTGCGGCTGTAGACCGTCGAGGATCTCTCCGTTCTTATACTACGAGTGCTCGAATGTTTTTGCTATTATACAAGCCTTAACTGAAAATGAAATCAGAAATGTTTAAAAATAAAAAAGTAAGTTAAAAATATAATTTTCTTTTTATTTAGCAAGTCGCGAGACCCATTCCCCATCGCAGGTAGGCGGTGGTGTTGTCAGTAGCAGCAACAGCGATGAATCTGAGAACAATGACATTATACAGCCTTCCGGTGAGCGGTTCATCGCTACAGCAGAGAGTCAGCAGTACTTGCGTCATTTTAGTGTCCAACGGTGGACCATTAGTCAAGCCACACGATGGGGAAAATTTTGTATTATGGGTGGAAGCGGCAGCTAGTGATATACATAATTACATAACAGCGAATGTTCCGGGTAACCATTTAATAGGCCTGAGTGTGTGGTTTGTGCAAGGGTCCGGTGGGGTCGCTCTCGTTCAGGCCTATCGAAAATTTCACCATCGCTGATTTATGGAATCTAATTAGTTCCGTAAGTCAGAGTAATGAGATTTTAGACATTGACGATACGCTCATTTTACAGGCTTACTATGTTGTAATGCAAATGTTACGGTGACCAGTCTCCGGAAACGTTTGATCGTGACGCTGCAGAATGACGATAATCGCTGTTTACCATGCGCACTTATAGTGGCGAAAGCACACTTGGCTCTCAAGACGCGAGATTGCGTGGAGATGCGTAAATAATGGCAAGTAATACGTGATTCACGTCGGAAGTTACAAAAAGAACACGCGCAAAAACTCGTGGATGAAGCGGGTGTGTGTTTACCGCGCAAGGGCTGTGCGTTTCACTGCTCAGAATTTTTTGTCGCGTCGGGAATCGCGATTCTCGTTGTTGAAATACAAAATCTGGGTAATGGAGAAGCGCCACTTTTCGCCGGACGAAATACTTTCGAAGAATTAAATGCTCCCCTTCACGGTGTGATTTACTTAATGTTTGAAGATCGACAGCGTCATTTTAATGTAATGACAAATTTATTCGTGGCGGTTGGTGTGCGATTTTTTTGTTCTTATTGTAACAAAGGATATCGCTGTATCGATCAACACACGTGTCTACGTGTTTTACAATGTTGTTTGGCAGTCCGCCATGTAGCAGCGACGACGTGGAAATGATCGAGTGCACAGACCTCGGGCGTAAATTCTTTGGTCATGTATGTTTTGTGAATCACAAGCGGGCGGGGTCGTATAGAAAAATCATAGAAAAGTCTGTTACGTTGTGCATCTATCCGCGGACTGTTTAAAGATCATAAATAGTTTTAGACTAGTAGACGAGTGCGGTGTTGGTTACTGTAAACAATGCATGATACACCATCCGTTTAACGATCCATGCTTCGTACAACCTACTATTAAAAGTGACGCGTCCATGACTAAAAAGTTTCTGTATATTTTTTATGATTATAAAACGCGTCAGGACACGCCATACGCTCAGAACACGCCTCTTCACGTACCGACTTTCTGCATCGCGCATCAGGTTTGTACGTACTGCATAGCTATTGACGACATAAAAATTATTTGCGGCAATTGCGGTATGCGCCAGTTCGGTTTTACGCAGGATCTGATGAGAGAGCTGTTAGGTTTGTGCATTCGGGAAAGTACTGATTTCGCGGAAATTGTATGCATTGCCCACAATGCCAACGCCTATAATGCGCAATTCATTTTATAAAAACTGGCTGAGAACCCGGTGTATAAATCGCCCAGTGTCATTTTGAACGGTTAAAATATAACGCTGCTTAAATATGGCTACACCAAATTTATAGATAGTCTAAATTACTTTCAGATGAAATGAAGCGCGCTTCCCGTGATATTGGGTTTACCCGGCAGCAGTAAAAATGGATATTTTCCAGTGTGTTCAATACTCGCGACACTCAGGACTACAGCCGTCCTCTACCGCCCGTTGAGTTTTATGTCCCACAACTCAATGACTGCTGTCGATCATGATATATTTCTCGCATGGTATCGTGAAACGAGTCCTGGCTATATGTTCAACATAAAAAAAGAAATTATCAAGTATTGTCAAATGGATGTGGAAATTCTCAGGCGGGCATGGATACAATTTCAGAAAATTTTCTTAGACGTAGCTGATACGGATCTGCTCTTATCAGTATGCACTATAATGCGGCGTGCTCCTACGTTAATAGAAAAAACTTTTTAACCGTCAATACCATCGGAATAATACTTCCCAAAGGATATACACGGAGGGAAGTGCGCACGGCGTGCTACGCTGTGGGAAGCCCGCGCTACGTTGCGAGTGGCTGGAGAAAGCAGGCTGTAGCGCATAGAGTTGGATCGTCGCCGCTTGTATCGCACAGCAAAGTACTGGATTATCCGGTGTTGAGCAGTGAGTTTTCCATGCGGGCCGCCCTTGTCTAGCGCGGGCAATCTTAGTTTCGAGAACTGGCTATTTTTCCGTGTTACACATAAGCTTCTCCGCGGAAAACGTCATTTGTTTATGTATTTTGATTCGCTGAATCTGAATATGACGGCCTTTTTGCAAGAAAATTAATAAAAATTGTTCACAATTTAATTATTCAAACAAATTAAAAAAAATAATTTTTGACAAGATACAATTTTTTTTTATAAAAATTTAGCTCATTTTGTAAATAAAAGGTCCTTTTGACCATATTCGAAAAATGCAAAT
>JAPYZP010013344.1:0-10548 GCA_030522985.1 Torymus sinensis
TTACGATAAAACATTCTTACATCTTTTTATTTGTTTACCAAGTTAAAATAGAACAATTTTTTACCAATTTACATAATGAAGTTGTAATGTATATGTACGTACATCACGTAACAATAACTTACACTAACGTTGAATTAGTGGAAAAACCTATAATAATTAGTGAAAATTGAGCCAAATTAGTGAATAATTATTACTGAAGAGCAATAGACTTGAACAATTAATTAATTAAAAAGAACGTTATGTATTGATTTCAAGCTTATTTAGTATTTATGAAATATACAAAGTAAATTCATTTCTTTCATTATGAATTTCAATAAACGCTAAGAAGCTATCGAGCTTATATTAACAGTTAATATTTTAATCATAAAATGGGATTTCTAAACTGTTGCGTCATTTTATGTTTTAGCGTTTTATATTAATCGAGGTGAGGGAAACGGACGTTACACGAACCAATGTAGTTTAGCGTTTTATATTAAGAAGAGAAGAAATGTATAAAGTGTAACTATTAATAAAATTGAGTTTAGTTTGCTACTTAAATTTTCGGTAAATGTAGTCGGCTGTAAAAGGCTGTAAAATCGTCCTTTTATTTTTGTTTCTTTACTCTAAGAATGCGCGGAACATGATTGTTTAAATAATTTCAATTATCAGATCTCTTAAGATTCGATCATATCTCATTTTATTTATATGAAATAAAAACTACTTAGATAGTTATAAAAACATCAAATGAATTAGTAAAATAACTTAACATCAAATTACCTTATCGTTTCTACTTTTTTCTATTGTTATCAATTCTATGCAATTGAGATACACAACTGATTATGATGATAATTTTAAGTGTAAAAATATAATTGAACACCGATATATTCATTCTTTTCTAAAAATAGCTATGCCACAATAATATGAGACAAATATTTATTTTGATTATATTTTATGTAAACATAATTATATTGCCAAATAAATAACATTGAATTTTACTTATTTTAGGTCTCACAGGTTTTCGCCAATCGCTCTTCGACCCACATTACAATTTATAATGATTATACAATTAATGAATATACTTATGAAACAAAACATATTGCATAATAATAATAAAATTTATTCTTCTTATTTTAGTGGTATTTTTGCAAGAAAGCGACATGTTTATGGATGCGCTTACGGCCTCGACGAAAGCCAAAGAGCCTCGAAAGAGGAAGAGGCGAACTTCTATTACAAAGGACGGGCTTCCCGATCCGAAGAAATCGGAGACCAGCAGCAACGAAAATAATGCTGCGTCGCCACCGGGATCCCCGACGTCGCCGCCAGCGCAATCCGCAGCCAACAATAAGGAGACCGATGATAAATCCCTTTTGGCATTAAAACCTACGTTTAAGGTAATTTGAGAATTCTTCACCGTCAGGTCTAATTTGTATTGTGCGAATGTGTTAATAACAATTTATTTTTATTTTTACAGTTTTATCAAGATACTCTCGAGACTGACGAGGAGAAAGATGACAAGAGCAAAGTGAAAACGGAAGATGCAGATTCAAAAGCAATGGAGGTTGATTCCGACGATGTAAAGAAAGAGAAGAAAGAAAGTAAAGAGGATGATGATGAAGATTATGAAGATAGGAGTAGAAGTGAGTACATTAAACTTTGAAAATAATTTTTTATTTAATAAAACACATTTTAAACAAGTATTCATAACACCATTAATTTTTCAGCTCCAACGCCTGAAGGCGATTTCGAAGACATGAAGGGCCCTGACTCTCCTGAAGATCCTGCTGCAGCAGTGAGCGAGGCTCTGAAGAAGGAGGAGCACGCGACAGTTGAAACACGACCGATCGGTGTATTGAAGAGCGTGTTGCTTCTTCAAAAACGCAAGGGACCAAAAAAGAGCTTGAAGTGGAAAACTGATTTGGAAGCAATACGGTACTTTGAGCTGGACGAGACGGAACGTGTTAACGTTACAAAAACGTTTACGGACATGAAGCAAATGGAGAAGCAGAATGAGAGAGAAGCCTTCCAAATGGCTAGAAAACTGAGTAACGAAGATCACATGGAAGAGAAAACCGTTTGGAAAGCCTTGGTACCCGTCGATGTGCCTGCTGCGCTTGTCGAGAACGGCAAAGACAGTCGAGAGAAGGACATTCAGTATGCACGTGAAAAAGGAATTCTTCAAGCTCTCTATTTCAACCGTAGCATGTAAGCATGAATTCCGAATTGTATTTTAGCCATATCATTATTATTTTACATGTCAGTTTGTTTACTAATATTATCTTTTCCTTTCTTAACAGGATACCAGACTCACCGGCAGAGCCTGATGAGGAGCGTCACCACATCTATATTGAGCCAAAAGTCATACCGTTGGATGATCTAACGGGAAATAAGGACAGCGAAAAGGACTTTACGAGTATACCGTGGCCGGAACCGAAACCACAATTGCCAGCTCCGTCAACCATCATTCCGAACGCGTATTTCCCAACATTCCGACCCAATCAACCGCAGCAGGCGCCGCAGCCTCCTATGATGCCTCCGATGGGAACTCAGCCACCGATGGTACCCATGCCCCCGCAAATGATGAATACGATGCCACCGATGGTGCCAGACATGCCGAACACGATGCCACCTGCGAACGTTGGTGGCGGTGTTGTTGGTGGTGGTGGCGGCGGCTGGAGAACCGGAGATGGCAAAATCGTAGTGCCCGATCCGGGCATGCCTGGGCCTATGCCCAACATGCCTAACAACTATCCTCAGAATATGGAGGGTGGTCCTCCGATGGTACCGCCCAATATGATGGGACCGCCCATGTTCAATCAGGATGGATACATGATGGGACCGGATGAGATGGGCTACAACAATTTCCAAGGACCACCTGGTCCAGGTATGTTCGGCCCACCGGGACCCGGAGGACCAGCGCCACCAGGGGGACCTCCAGGACCTCCATTCCAAGGCCCAAGAGGACCTCCCATGCATGGGAATCGAGGAAGGGGTGGACCGCCTGGGCCCGGATGGTTCAGAGGTGGACCTCCTCGAGGAATGCCCTGGAGAGGGGGGTGGAGGGGTAGTGGCAAGCAGCCGCCAGTGTGCCGTCAGTTCTCCAAGAACGGTTACTGCAGGGTCGGCGACAAATGTCAATACCTCCATCCAGGAGTCAATTGTCCGCCATTCTGAGGATAAGGTGTGGCAATCGTGAATCGAACACGATCAATAAACAATCATGTGAATATTAAGTTAACGAGCTGCGGGTCGGCGAAACTCGACGATACTCAATTGTGATAAATGTAGTCTTCAGAAAGGGCGCTCGGTATTAATAGTCTCTTAAATTTTCTTACAAGAAAATAATCAACGACGAATTAATTGAGCGTATATTCTTGCAACGACGCTCCAGCATAGTTAGCGGATGATAAGGGACGATAATTTTGTAAATTTTTTTAAAGTCTCGTGTGTATATCAGCTAATCAAAAAAAGTTTAGCGTTACTTTTGAACAATGTTCAAAACTAAAGAGATAATGATAATTAACCATTGTGCATTGTAAATAATACAAGCATCACAAGTTTATGAGGAACATCTATTTTATCATGAATATTATAAGAGTTTTATTTGACATTGTAAAACATTCATGTAAATACTATTGTATAATTTTGTAAAAATCCTAGTTCTAATGTAAATGAGACTGTTTTTACTAGATCTAGATGATGCGTTTAAATAGTACGAATGTACCAAAGTGGTGGAATGAACTTGCATAATGAATGCGTGGATCGAATGGCGGCTTTATTAAGCAGTGACGTTTACAGCCTCAATAGAAGATTTTTAAGTATCTTATAGAATAAAATATATATATATATAGACACACATATATATATAAAGTTTTTTATAACTTAATTAAGGAAAACGGTTGATTTTTGTACACAAATGATCATTGCGTTTGTAAATAGATTGTTGTAAATGAACTGCTTGAAAGAATACACATGTTATGCATATTTTAACAATTAAAATCTCGTTTTATTTCAATCCATTTTCTTATTAAACATATTATACAAATATTTTTTATTATGGGTGATTTTATCTATTTTATCACAAAAATAGTCTCATATAAGTATCATTTATAAGTCTTTATTAATATTGTCGGTAATTGCGATGTTGATGATGTCTTCCAGTGTGATAATCTCTGTTTCTGTCCCTGTAATCATCTCTGTGCCTTTCTCTGTCCCTATCTCTGTCCCTACCGTCCCTGCCTCTTTCTCCATCTCTATCATGTCGCTGCCAATTTCTTCTATCTCTATCGCGATTATTGCGAGACAAGTTGCTAGATTTTATTGGAGCATTATGCCATGGATCAACAATTGGTGGCTTTTTTGGTACTGCTGATTTCATTTTCATAAACTGTTCATCCTCTTCTGTATAACGATTTTTAAATTCTTCTTCACATTCATTCAGAAATTCTGATTGTTCTTTTGATAACTCATTCATCTTTTAATTTAAATAAGATTTTGGTGTAACAATCAATGAATTAGCAACTGAAAATTAAAAATGTTCAAAATTTTATTTTCTAGGAAGTCAAGTTAAAAAGTTAAAATGCTAATAATGACTTACAATTTTCACTTAATATACTATCAAGTTTTAAGACAAAAAAGCCTTTATTTGAAGGCAGGTTGGTATCAAAATCAGTGACGTCTACTGGTTCAAAAAGCCTAAAAAATAAAAACAAATATTCAAAAATTGATATTTAATGAACAACTTTGCAAATAAGCAATAGGTATATTTATCATTCACAAAAAATACCATCCATGATGAACTCTGCATCTTTTGCATATACAAGGCTTCCATGCATAGCCAGGATACCAGCTAAAATCCCGTTGCCACTACATATTAATTTAATCCAATTAAACATGAGTTTGTACCATAAGTATATTAAAAAGAAATTATAATTACTCACGTCATGAACTGGAGCACATTTTGAATTCGAGACCGTAATTGAATGAAATTTAATGCCCAACGGATTCTTTAAAAGTTGTACTTCTACACCTTTATGTTCAAACAAAGTTTGATTGCCTATAACATAAGCTGCCGGACTCAAGTGATTGATGATATTTTTTGCATCAGCAAGATCAGCTCCACATAGTCGACATAAAATATAATCTGGAGTAGAATCTGTAACAAATATAAATAGTTTTTAATTAATTATTATATATATAACAAAAATTACTTATATTGCATATATTTTAGATATGTAAACATATTGTTGATATTGCATTACAAGAGGTTATGTGACTGAAAAATATAATGGATAGAATATTGTCATAGTTGTCTTAAAAAATTTAATTTTTCTCAAGCCTATCTTGAAAATAAAAGTGTTTAAAAATATTAAATTATACCTTCCGCGTTAGATTTCAAATTGTTACTCGCGACCTGAGAACAAGTACCACTTGTAAATGTCAAAAAGATGAAAAGCAATATTGTTATAGGCAAAGAAATAATATCGAAGAAATTTTTGCCCGACATTGGTGAGTAATTTAAAGGACAGCATGCGACTAAACGCCACATGCTCGGCAACGCGTATTTTTATTGCAACGCGTTGCTTGCATTCGTCGACAAAAATTTTTACATGACGCGAGTGACGAAACAATAATGTGTTATACATATATCACATGATCTCGTAGAAAATTACGTGGACTCTTTGAAAATGTACAGTGTCACCAGCGCGGGGAGTTGTCGTAAAGCAAGACAGGATAATCACATCTTATTCATCGATTTGTTTTTATTTTATTTAAAAGCCGAGTAGTAAACACACGTTTGTACACTTACACTTGCGAAGGAAAGTAGGAACTAGGTACCTATATATAAGAAGGACCAACCGTAGGTATGCGAACTGCGTGACCTATGGTGTTGTGGCGACTGGGGGTTCCTTATTAGTGTGCCGTTAACCTATACAATTCAATAAATTGGAGCATTGCGGTTGTGTACCAAACTTTTCGTTTGATTGTTGTTTGTAGCAATGGCTTACCCGGTGAGTTGTCACATTTGAAACTTAATGTTGTATAACCGTTTATCTCGAATTATTAGTACTTTATCAATAATAAGAAATATTTATCGGTGACTTTTAAAATTTCTTATTAGAAATAAATAAAAATATTGTTCTATTTGCAATAATTACACACAATTTTCAGGGATCAGCTTTTGGAGCAGGAGATCCATCACAAATACATCCACAAGTTCAGCAGTGGTTTGCTTTAGCTGATGGAGATGGTAGTGGAAAAATTACTGCACCTGAATTGAAACGTGTTTTAGCTAATGGTCAGGGAGGAACTTTTTCAGATAAAGCTTGCAGATTAATGATAGGTAATTTTGTATATTATTATATATTATCTTTTATAGTCTTATTAACTGGTTATTTTACTATAGGAATGTTTGATAAAGATAAAAAACAAGCCATAGACATTATTGAGTTTCAAGCACTGTTTAACTATGTCAATTCCTGGCTAGGAGTATTTAAGAATTTCGATAAGGATAATTCTGGAAGTATTCAAGAAGAAGAACTTGCTGCAGCTTTTGCACAGATGGGTTATAGATTCAATCCTGAATTTATACACCATCTAATAACAAGATATGATATTAGTCAACAGGAAAGCATTACTGTAGATCAATTTATAGTATTATGTGTACAAATACAAAAATTTACAGGTATTTTATTTATCTTGATAATATTAAAAAATATAAGAAATTAATTAAATAGTTAAATATTGATATATAAATCTTATATTTACAGAGGAATTTAGAAAAAGAGATACCGATTCAACAGGAACAATTAACATTGCATTCGAGGACTTCTTAGGAGTTGCACTTACGTGTGATGTTTAAAAGATTTTAAAATATTTATACTCCAAAATTTAATGTTGGATTTTAATTTTTTGTGCTTTTTTTTATTTTTGCACAGCATTCCATAGTACAAATTTATTTGAATCTAAACGTACTAAAATTTAAAGCGCTTTTAAAATTTTTTTTTAAATGTTATTGTCCATTTTTACAGATATTATTAATTTTATTATGTATGTACATAAATCATGACAAAACTGTGATTTTAAATTATAAGCAAAATAATAATTTTTTAAAGCTTGTAATAAAAATTGTAAACATTGGAAAATATGAGAAATTATGATGTATTTAAAAGTATTTTGCAACATTTAGATAAATTTTTTACTTAAAACATAATTTTTATTGTCTTTATTTTTGGAATCTGAGGTTTCTATATTGTTGTGGAGTTTCATATCTATACGTCTATGTTGTACTTGTATGGTTGTTACCATAGAAACATACACCAACAAAGTAGTGTTACAGTTCAATTTCAATTCATAATATAAACAGCAATGGCAATTTTAGATATATATTCTAATAATGTTAAGTATTTGTACAGAGTAAGAGTTTGTTCCATTAGTGCTCTAGTTGTTTTAATAGCCATAGTATTTACTTTAATAACTCCATTAGTTTTTGTATATCATGCAGGAGGTAAATATGGTTTTCTCATTATTCAAGTTCCTAGAGTTTATAGTATTACCTACATGAAAAGAAGCCAATCATCATGGAAATATTTTGCTATTAAACATTTTTAGGTTTTTGGTTAAGAACTCGCACATACTGGGAAAAACCAAATGTACATTTTAAACATAAGTATTTTTTATTAATTGAACAAGATAATTTTACACCTCTAATTTGTTCTACATTCACTCATTATAAAGATAATGTAATCAAAGATAATTGTAATATGATCAAGGTAAGATTTATATTATATTTATAAAATATAAAATTTTGACAAGTAATTAAAATATATCATGTAGGTACAGGAAGTGGATAATGATAAAAATGGACTTCAAGATTCTTTACATTTTGAAGCTTTCTTTTTTACAAATAAATCTATTAGATCAGTGATGCTGTTATTATTTTTTAATTGTGAACTTAAGGTTTGTATATTATATTACAAGAAAAGATTCTTTAGATTTTCAGATATTTCTTGAATACTTTAATTTTGTTTTATTTAATAGGAACATATTCATGTAATTGTTGAGGCTATGGCAGTAATAGACTACACGGTAGCTCATGAAATTCAAGAATTATATTTTATTGGTGATTTGATGCTACGACAAAATAATGTTTTGCTTCATGATGAAGTATACTACCTTGATGATAACAGTACTGATCTAAATCTTTCTACTTTATCTGACTTATTGATAGAAAATAAAAATCGATTACGTAAGGATTTCTCTACCCAATTTGAAAATTAATACAATTACTTATATATACCTATGAGACCTGCAAAAGTTAATTTCATTACATTCTTTTAGTTTCAGGCAAAGTATCAAACTTAAGGGTACTTCCAAAATTAGGATTCATCAATGATGAACCTATAACAATAAAAGCTGAAATATTTTATGCGACACAGTCAATTAATTATCAACCAGGTTTTTGGGAGGAAATGAAATGGGCTTGGATGCAATACCTTTCAATTTTAGTTATTGTTATATACTTCATTAGAAGATGCTTAACTAAATTGTTTGCTAACAAACGTTTAAGGAGCTACATTATTGTTCCTTGGCATCAAAAGTAATAATAGATTTGTACTATCTACTTTTTTAATAAAACGAAAATATTTTTATATTAGGTGAAGTATATAATTTAAACCAAACAACAGATAGGAAACTTTTTAGTTTAGTCTATTTATTTGCTGATAATCAATACGAAAACGATTTATGCTTCACGCGCATTGTTAAATGATAACTGCCACTATCACTTACTTTGACGTGATAATGTCATAAATAAACACACCGAACAATTCTTAACAAGTAGATAAACTCCAAAACTAAATTACTTTAATTATTCCTTTAAAAAACAAAGAAAATTAATGCAATTAAAAACCGCGACTCATCATTATGTTTTCGCGAAAATATCTATATTATACACATTGCTGCTGGCGGCTCGCTCTCACATATACTCCACTTTTTACTCGAGTCAGAGTTAACTCTCTGCATATAGCCTCGGTGGCAGTGAAGGACCACATTCTGTTCAATGAGCTTGGAGTCTGCGCCGTGTGAGCGGAGCCCTTAAGCTCCAAGCTCGCACAGCATTCCTACAGTGCGGCGGAATCGTTCGGGAAAACATCCCAATTATCACTTAAAGACGAGGCGTGTCGGAGTTTACCCGTATTCTACCTCTTCGCGTTATGTAGCTAAAGCTCGAGATCGTGCTACGAGTACGTCCTATCAAGTGTACTTATAAGATTGTGGGCCTTTCGGTCGCACTATATTGCGTCTCGTCGTACATATTATATACTTACTTACTTCCTCCACAGTCTACGATACCACTACTCCTCCACCTTTTCCCTTTCGTGTATTGGATATAAGTACGCGCAGCATCTCGACCCCGAACGAGGGGTGAATATAATTGTTGTTCCACCCTCGAGGTCTCGACGGCTGCTGTCAAAAAACGTAGCGTACACATAGTGGAGCAAAGTATTTGGAAAATTACGAAAAATGGGTGAGTCGAGAGCGACAGTGTGATCATTTGATAAATGTGCATTTCACCCGACGGTAAACGAGACAGTTAGAGCTGCAGCGGCGGAATTGGCCAGAGTTTGGGAAATTCTAGGCAAAAATATCTCGCTGTAACCTGGCATCGCTCTCGCGCTAGGCCTCCCCGCGCAGCTATATATTAATTGCGAATATGCTGTATTTTAAACGGACCTTGAAACCGTGTTTCGTAGTAAGTGCATGTGACATGGAAGAAAAAACTATTATTACTTCACGAATTTTAATTCGAAAGCTTTTAATGTTTATTCAGAGTGTGTCATAGTATAAGGGTGGATAGCATATGCTTTATATATTTATTGCTTTAGCGTTATCGTTCATTGTATACAGTCATTATGAAATTCAATATGTAGACCTTGTGTTATATATATATATATGTTCAAGTACTTGCGAGCAACTCGCTGTCGATGATTGTCAAAGTTACACATCTGTTATATCGATAACATATAGATTTTCACTTATAATTAAAAATTAATGGAAAGTTGTTGAGATTCGAAGAGAGTTAAGTCAATGAGCCAATTAGTTCTTTCACATGGTGTCATTTTCCGTATCAGTAGACGAAGCATGAATTTTGATTACATATTGATTAACAGATTGATTACACATTATAATATGAATAATGCTCCGCAAAGACTTTCACAAGGTATGTGCCCCCGCCCGCTGTACTTCATTTCGAATCCCGCGCCATATAATCGAAACAGAGTGAAGTGATCCGGACACTGCGGTGTGCATCCAGCGTCTGCCACTTTCCAGCTCGGCGTCGGCACTCGGCAGTCGACACGCTTATACTTACACTGATACACAGCGGGTTGCAGTGTCTCTCTTTTTTAACCTCCCATCGTCGGCCTTCGCTGGCTCTATCGCTTGCTTCAGGCGTGTGTGTGTGTGTGTGTGTGTCAGTGTGTATGTACGCGCGCGGGCGGCGAGCGAGAGCTCACAACAGGCTCGGATCAGTGACAGTCGCGCGTTTTTTCGCATATATATGCACAAAGA
>JAPYZP010013357.1:0-15250 GCA_030522985.1 Torymus sinensis
ACTAAAATTTGGTAAACCTTACAAAAATCTACTACATTCACAACCGCCCGACAATGGTTTTCATATGATTTGCAATTCAAGTGCATTTTGGAATGAAGTCTAAAGCATTACCATCTAAATTAGTTTTATTATCGAGGATTAATACGCATTCTCAAATAAAGAGACTACATACTAAAGCGAATTTCACATATATAAGTTGAGATAAAATCGTTTCGAGAATGAATCATTAAATCATATAATGTACTGTACAATACTAAAATAACTGTTTTCCTGGAGTAGTTTTGAATTATATAACCTGAAATTGCATAGCTTTCAAAATGAATTAATTTTGAAATTTAAATTAATTTATAAAATTTTATAAGTTATTTGTGTATTAGATTGCAGTTTCATAAGCCAATTTTCTTATAAGAAACACAAGTGAAACTTTCAAATGTCATTGTAATACTAAATGAGTTGAAATCGTATAATGCTCATCGAGTTACTGAAATTATACTCTATTTTCGTCAGCTAGGCAGCCTACATTTAGTATTAATAATCTAACGACGACGTAGGTACATGTCGAATACATTCATGCCATTCTATAACAAAATCATTGCTGCAGCATAATATTATTATCGGAGCAATATCTATTATAATCGCGCAACAGACTGTCATACCGAATCCACTTTTCAGTTTGGCGTAATCAAACTGTATACTGGGGGACCCGGCGAAATACCAATCGACCTCCGTACCACAAAACGCACCCGTGAGCGCATACTCTTTGATGCTCCATTGCACTCACAGCCCGTGCGCTCGTGTCTCATAACGCTCCGATTTCTCGTGTCTAATAGAAATATAGAGATAGCCCTCCGCTCGCTCTTTCGCTCTGTTCAAAGAGAGCACAGCGCGTCAATCAAACAATCAGCCAACTTGAATGACGTCCTCCAAACGATCCATTTCTGAAGCTAATACCGGCGTCGTGCGCGCATATCTTTATACTTATGCCTGGTAGGCATAAGGTAATTCATTCTCAAGCGGGGGATCGTTTAGGCCGCGGCGCGAAACGGTGAAAAGCGCATAAATGTTTGAATGTGGATCGCTACCGTGCTCGGGTGCGCTATAAAACCACGTGAATGCGGCGATTTGCCCGCCCTTATACTCAAGAGGTGTACTGACAGTACATTCAAAGCCACAATATGTGAGCGAAAAATTCCATCGTTGGAATTTTGTTTTTATTGAATGGCAAGTAATTTTTGAAAATTTCGACAGTGAGCTTTCATTAAAAGAAACGGAAAAGACTTATGACGTGGGAATGAAGCCTTGTATATAGGCAGCTGTCCGTACTATAAACGCAGTTTAAGTGAAGTACCAAATTACACTGGTAGTGCACTTGGCGCCATATATAAATCTCAGTGATGCATTTGACCCTCTCTAGAATGAAGCTTTATATTTCGAAGTTGAAATGATTATGAAACATTCGATTTCATTTTAGTAAGTCACCCTCTACAATTCGATTATTATTCCAAGATTATTAATTTTCTGCAATTGAGTCTAGGTGCTATTAATTCCAAATATGATGGTTCTCTTGTTGGTTTTTTTTTTTTTGTATAATTTTTTTATAAACTCTAACTGCAATTTTACCACCAAGTTAAGTAACTTTTAACTAATTGAACAAAGATTTGCTTCTAAAGCGATAACAATTTTTCCTAGGAATATAAAATTTGCAAAAGTTTATTTAATTTCGTTGTGTTAAAGTAAAAACAAAAATTTTGAATGAATTTCCCTTGTATTTTGTAAAGTGAAAAAATTCCAAACTTTCAAGCTATAGACGGGAGATAATAAACTGGAATAACGGTACCTATTCTTCTTCATGAAACAAAAAAAAAATGTTCCTTGGACATAGGCCATCAGACACGATATTTTCTTCGACAGTGCAATAAACATTTGCCGGTAGTACCTTTTCTATAATTACGTATACCTGAACTACGTTTTCTCCAAGGATGTATTCACGCAACGATAGAAATTTTTCGCTTTTCTGGCTAACTAAAGAGCATGCCATAACACTATAACATATCTCGCCCTCAAGCGTACCTGGAGACACAAAGAGCTAGTGCATCGGCCGCTCACCACGTTCAAAGCGAATGTATGCCGCGCGTTCCATGTGCACGCGTGGATATACCTACGTCTACGTGCACGGGGCGCGTAGGCTTGTGCTCACAAGAGAACCATAGAAAGAAGAATGGGAGAGGCTCTCCGCCGCCGTTACCGCCCCGCGCACGGCATTGTCAATCAATATCTCACCTTGCCGGAACCTATACACATCGCGCGAACGGTATAGTCCAAGTCCAGTCAAGTGCTCCGCGAGTCTCTCCGTCGATGCATATACATAGCTAATATTATACGGCACGCGCTCGCCCGCGTAATGGGAGGATTGCACTCGTGCGGAGAGTTTCGTTGGTGCAGAAAATTCGATTGAAAAGAAAAGAGAAAGGAGGGGGGAGAACGGCTGATGAAACGCTTCTCTTTTTTCTTTTTCTAAAGCGTCGAGTGAGGGCCTGGCATGCAGAGATAATTAATCGCGTTAAATAGAGACGGCTGGGCGAGGCTTGAGTTAAGTGAGGCCATTTAAAAGAGGATTCCGCTTTTTTCAAGGTTTTTACGTTGATTTCGGAGAGACAAAGTTGGGCTTCAAAACAAAAATTAATAACCACTCGGTTAGGCATTTATAATTAAATCGTGACAGAAATTACTAAATTGCATATTCAAACATTTTTATGTAAGAGTATAAACAAAAAGTTATCACTCAATATTATAAAATGGTTAAAATCTTTATTGAAAATTTAATTAAAATACTACTTATATTTCGAATTTGAAAATGAACTCGGACTTTTGAAAGGAGCTCGCGATAAACGCACGATCAAACCTCGTGGACGTTACCGTTACAAAACGCTTCCTGTACCAAGCGCACGTTGATGTGGCTACATGTAGAGATACGAGATGTTATATTACCATGATCTACACCTAGACTCTCGACTTCAATGCTAAAAAACATCAATATACAGCTACACGAGAGCTCCACCGACAACTTCACTCAGCCCGCAAAGATCATCGCAAAGTTTCCCCTATTTTCTTTTCTTTTCGGCATACCTATACTTTGCTTGCACACGCGCGGGTAACGCCCGAGATATACGACGATAAAAGTCATCGCGAGAGGAAGTCACCGTGAAGTAGCCGGCCGAGTAGTGCATCATGCACACACACGCCCATCTCGTGTGTTTGTAGGCCTTTTATAGCCGCGCTGCGGTGCGCGATCGACTGCGGCTTGTCTTTTTTCTCTCCCCCTCGGCTCGCGCCGAGCTCTATACCGCATTTATTCTCGACTTTATGCGCTACATATCTTATTTCGCGCGCTCACTCACGCGAGACTCTTGTCTGGATGAATTGCGCCATTATTGATTTAAGATCGTGTTCAGTATTGCCGTAATGCGAAATTTTAGTGCAGAAATTGTATGGTGTGAACGAGTCGGTTCGAAATGCGATAAATAACAATGAATAAAGAATGATCTAAGAATCTAAACCACTCGTACGATAATGATCAGTATTACAATAATTTTAATTATATATATTTTTGCACGAGAACGATTTTCGCTAACCAAAACCTTAATTAATATTCATGAGCGAACCGCAGATCTATGCGCAATCAGTATATGTTTACAACAATAAAGCTGGCAAAAAATGCCTACACACTCGACCCGAATAGCTTAGTCAGTGCCTCTGTAATGCGCGCGCTGATAAACCTCGCCCTCGTCGCAACAACTCACCACGACCTACCGCAACAAAAAGCTTCGTTTCCACTTTTATACTCGGCAAGAAAGCAATTCTTTCCGTCCGCGAGGAAAAAAAAACACGCCTCCCCGCATACGCGCATATAATGCCAGCGATAATAGATCGGATAAGTTGGGGAGGCACAAGAAGTCGACGGCGTCGGCGCGCAGCGATTCTAGACGAAGATAATACAGTTACGGCCACGCGATTCGCGTGTCGCTCGTTTTTCGTATATACGGCTCACGCGTGCTCCTACCTACACACATATATATATACGCGACTTCGCAGCGCTGCGGGAGTGAATTACTTGCTTTACTTCCCTCTCGTTTGCTTCGGGAGCGACAAAGTGAGACGTATGGAGAGGACACAAGCGCGCGCAGTGCTTGCCTTGTTCGGGGGACAGGCTTGTGCCTTTTGTCGCTCGATTCCGCCTGCATGTTGGCTTAATCCGTCCTGAATAAACTTTGAGGCTTGATTACCTGTTGACCCAGTATAATGCGCCATAGGAGTCGAGATTCGGCACAAGTCTAATGTGCGGCAAGTTTTCGTTGTGTAATTTTACAAAAGAAGCAGTTATGAACATTCTGATATATACTTATAGTGGTAAATAAAGAAAGTTTGTCGACCTCTCCAGTTCACGCGTAAAGTTGGATTTGTCAAAAGTCTTGTTTCAATAAAACTCGATAGGAATTGATAAACTTTCATTCATTTTATACTATCGTAAAAATGTAGGTTTTAAAACTTTGCTTTCTAAATCAATTATTGCCTCGGTCAACCTGCAACTTAAATTTAATAACTGAAAGCCGAGAGTAAATGACACTAGCGCGCTACGAGGCAGTGCCAAAGTACGAACTCTAGTTAAATTTGATTTATCTTTTTGCGCAAAAGGGCAAAAATGCAAATTACAAAACTTGATAATAATTTGTCTATCATACATAATATCCTATATATCGTTTGTAAAGTAGAAATTTAAACATTCAAATACATTATTATTTAAATAACCATTGCGTTCTATTCAAAGTATTTATTTATTTAGAGTTTAGAAATTAAATAAAGCATGTCTTTATTTCACCGGTCTTGCAATTATACACGCATAAATGCATTATATTTCCGGCAATATATTAATGCAAAATTAATTGTTAATTTATTCTATTTATTGCGTGATAATGATCAATACACAATCAATTATACATTTGAAATGTGAATGAAATTTTCTCTTTTTTTGTTCCCTTTCAAGAACACGTTCGTATTTGATCGGGTATTCAAAAAGCTATCAATCTTATACGTGTCCACAATGTAAAGTGGTTTACAATAGGTACCATAGGTCAAAAGTTCAGGTAGTCGATTATGCAAGCTCTATTTCTTATTTCTGATGTCATTTTTATTCTCGCTAGTCTTTTCAAGATTACAAAAGGTCTTCTATTAAAAAATCATCAAACACACTGATCTCTCAGTTCAATGTTCTTGAAAGGTATGTCATAAGTATATTTCATACTCGGACTTCTGGATGACAATTTTAAAAATCTAGCTCACTACCAACTCATAGACCGTTCTAAAAAAAAAACGCAAACACGTGTGCTAGAAACGAATTAGCAAACCGAAATCAAAGCTCGCACGTATAAACATACCGCGGGAGCAGATAGAGGCGAAAGTATAATATCGTATATGAAAAATAGAATATGAAAAACGAATCGACGTCTATGTCTCCTCGTGTTACAGTTGCAGTGCTGCGGCGTGCACAACCCGTCTGACTGGCAACGTGCGGGCTTCGCCGGCAACACTTTGCCCAAGTCCTGTTGCACGGAGCTGCCCACCAATAATCCCACCTGCGACACCAACGATATCAAGTCCAACCCGGAGGGCTGCAAGAAGCAGCTGCAGAAGAAGATCGAGGAGAACGCGCTGATACTCGGCGGGGTCGGCATTGGCGTTGCTCTCATTCAGGTACGTAGACCACGGTTTTTCACTTTTCTTTTTTCTCGTATCAAGTTTCGTTAAAACCATCGCTGCGGTCATTTTTAAGCACGAGGAGTATAGGGCAGGTAAAGTTTGAAGAAAAAAAATGGTTTGCGGTCGATGCAGTTTTCATGTGAAAATGGAAACTTTGGCAAGAGAAATGTCAATTATTTTGGTACTATACCTAGAGAAGCCATACTATACACAAGGGGAAATTTTCACACTTTTTAAATTGTTCAAGTATACCGGTGTTCTGCATTATTCATGTCGTGTGCTTTTGCTGAAATACTTTTGGAATTAGTGATTGACGACAGATATGTACATCTAAATTTAATACTTATTTTCTGAATCTTACGATTTGTGAATATCTCTTCAAATGTACGTACATCAATAGCAGTCTCACTTAATCGCGATATTGCATGCTCCTTATGGAGCGCATCGGGCAAAGAAATAAATAGGGTTTCATGATGATTTGATTGCGCAGTGTACAGCTTTCCAGAGCATTCAATCTTCTATATCGACATAAAATATGTGCAGAATGCGCCTCGCAGTTTGCTCTTTTTTCTTTGAAGTGTGAGTGCATCATAATAGCGATAATAAAAGGATCTTAATGGTAACCGATGCAACATTCAATGGTAAACTTGTCATTGCTGTCACCTACTTTGTAAGTTTTTAAATGCATTGAAATTAGCTCTGGCATTTAAAAGCTTTAATTGAATAAGTTTAATGAACCATTGTGCACTAAAAATTATAATTACTTGATACGAGAAAAAAAAAAATAGAAAAAGAATTAGAAATAAAATGATATTGTTTTCAAAAAATTAACTAATTATTTTACAACATTTCAGCTGATCGGAGTGATCTTTGCGTGTTGCCTGGCTCGCTCAATCCGTCGCGAATACGAGACTGTGTAAGCTGACTGACACGACTTTTCAATGCAAAACAAAATTATAAATTACGCCTCTTTGCGTGCACACTTTTTTCTACCGGAATACAAATCTTTTTTACAATCGCTATATATATATATGTACTACAAAAAGACACCCACCTCTACTATATGTACATTATACATGTGTGTCTTAATTTTGCGCTGTCGTCTTCTAACTTTTACTCGATATGCACAACTATTGCGCACGAAATGTATTTTTTTACTTTCACTCATTTTCGTTGCTCGTTTACGTGGTACAAAAGGCTTTTAAATGTATACAACTTTTCTTTTTCTTTTTGTATACAGAGTTTATAAAAGTATGGGACAAAGTATTTGTAAGAACCACTGAGTTTTGTGTCTTTTTTACGTTCTGTAACTAATTGTATGTGTGGTGGCGAGGAAGCTTCAGGGTATGTGATGCGAACTAAATGTATTATATATATACACTTACACACAGGTGAATGTGGACGGGCGCCTCGTCACGCGCGGCACCCGTGCAAAAGCATGATAACGCATAAAAGATGGGAGCCTCTCTTTAGTTCGTAATAACCTACACGGGATCCATACGCCAATTAAATTTCGTTTACCAATTCTGTACAGAACTAATTGCGTTTTTCAAACCTGCAATTCTCTGTAAATTACATGTAAACCGCTTTTCTACCCTGTGTATACCTTCGTAAAAGTCAAGCTTTTCGAGTTGCATGAACTAATTTTAATACTTATCTAATCCTGAAAAATTCTTTTTATATGCGACCGTAAAAACATTTTTGAACATCTAATATACAAAGTATTATATTTTGAAAATTATTTCGAATGTCTCTAAGACTGTTTTCAAATGCTACATATGTTAATTATAACATTCTTTATAATGATATTATGATAATTATATTTATCAAATGAAAAACTGCCAATTTAGTAACATCTCGAATGTAATAGTTTACCAAAAAGTAAATGTTACCGTTAGATAGATCATTAAAATGATATCTTCTATAACTACTTATATAAAGAAATCTAACTAAACTTTTACGAAATTTTAACACTTTGTATGTTATATTATACTCAGTACGACTTTTCGTATAATATGCAGAGGCTTTAATATTTAGAAATTCACTAACGAAATATTTATTAAGTAATTGGAGCATGGATTCCTCCAGATGTGTTTGTCTCACGAAAAATACGTTTACATTGATGTTTAAGTATGAAAAATGATATTAAAAAAGTAACAACACAAAGCCGTCGCGAGTCGCGTTTGAATCTTTCACATCGGCCTTGACCAACTTGAGCACAATAATGATGGAGGAGGAGGAGGATTTGACGGAAGGACGCAAAGTTCGTTGAGCTGGTCCGATGTCAATGAGCTCTGTCCTCCTTGCAATTTTAAATAACACAAATTCAGACTGTAATATGGTGTAAGGCAAAATTTATCGTCCGTCGCTGTTCCTAAGCAAATGATAGTTTTTTTCGAAGGATCCACATTTGCATTTACGTCTTTTGATGATTAACTTATTACGAAAGAATTTAAAGCAAAGTATAACAAATTAAGTGTAGATATTATATATGAACAAATATACGCTCGTATGATTAACTCTATACGATTACAAACATTAGCTGCTCCTAGTTTAAGAATTTATCTAATATTAAGAGGATATTTTGTTGTTTTTTACATTATAAAGTCTACGTAGTGTTACAGCCATTGAAAACATTTTGACAGTGTCAAAGTCTATTTAAAGCTTGGGTTGACAGTTTTCAGAGATTGAAAAAAAATGCATAAAGCCTGTTTTTAAAAATGACGAGTGGTCAAAAAAAATAATTCTAGGCACACTACATTACCATTTCTTTTGGATTTCGTTTCTCCATCTATTTGTATCTCTCCATTAACAAAATAAACGCTATGCCGGTAGACTGAAAAGGCAGAAAAGCATTGGCACTAACACTGCGCTGAATTATTTGGAGGCTGAATTATTGGTCTGTGTGTGCGCGCACGCTAAAGTGGCTTATTGTTTCTATCGACTTTGGACAATACGGTGGCACTTTTGGGTGCTTGTGCAAAGGTCGATCGGGGCCTCGATGTGTATGTGTGAACACATGATGGCAAGTACGCTCGCTTATATACTGGTATGCGCTATTTATTCTCAAGGGCTACGTATAGGCGAGTCTCTATGGCCGAAGAGGTAGCGTATGTACGTCTTCGTTTGTTATTCTCCCGCAGTTCGTCCCTCCTCTCCTCTACCTTCTACTCCCCCGAGCGCTTGATCTCGTGTTTTTTATTGCCAGAGCTTTCGATTGCGGAATGTTTTAATTTCAGATGTGACTTAGATTTCAAATGATTATTGCTCTCACTTGGTCATTTATTCATAAGTCATGTAACTTTTAAAATATAACAATGAAAGATATTTTTTATTTTAATGATAACTTTTGAAAATTTTCTCAAAGGAAACAAATTTTATTTTTTGGACGACAAGAAACACCAGTGAATGAACGAATAAGGAAATTATAATTTTTGTTATTTAATTAAGTGGTTTCAAAATGGATTAAAAGTATAACTCTTTTGAAATTTATTTTCTAAAATGTTCAAACTTTACGTCGGTGAGCAAATTTTGTATAAAGAATCAAAATAAAAATTTTATTTAATAAAAATCTATAAATATCTCCTGAAACCCAGTGATGAACACGCAATCTTAGTATCTAAATACGTGTCACCAGTGAATGAATTCATCGCCAGTGAATGAACACTTGATAGGCGCGATTTTATGATTTTATTCTTAACAAGATAATTTTTTTTATGCAGAATCTTTTTATCAAATGAAATAAAAATTTTCACGGATTCGAAAATTATCGTCATGTTAAATAAACAATACGTAGAAAGCTTGATATATATTTTCATATATTTGAAGAAAATTTTGATTCACTGGTGCCTGTTCCACCACTGGTGAAGTCATCCTTTATGAAATTTACTTTTCTTGAACTTGTAACATTCTAAAATCAGAAAAATTTCTGCAATACCACTTTTTATTGTAAAATAAACATAAAAATCTGCCTCTCTGTTTCCATCCGAAATTCTCTTTTTCTTTCATCTCTCACGTTTCTTTTTCATCTGCTTGTTCAGCTTATAATGTGTCGCCTCTTATATTATAAAGTCACGCACTGCATATATGCCTTTCAATTTTGTTGTCCGTTATCTTCATGCTTAGTGATCTGACGTTTTTAATCTTACAGCGAAACCACAGCGCACTGATCAGCCACCGCTTAGGAGGCATAAAAATCATAATCTTGTCCATCATGCATTGATAGGTAAAGCAAAAAGCAAAAAAATTATACAAAACAAAACTATAAATAGATTATCATCGCGACCTTAGTCATCTCCGATACGCTTGTGAGTTCATGGCAATATATATTATAAATATTATAAATAACGAGCGGAGTTTTCAACGCGATGTCATCGCGGGAGAAACGACACGCAATGGCCGACGGCAGCGGTGGCTACTCTTCGCAACAACGTGTGTCAACCAGAGCCTCAACGGATTCCACAGTCACCGCAAGAACCAACAAGACAGTCCTACGGCTTTTCGCCACATCAACCCAGCAAAACGTAAACGAATAACTGCCAGGTCCTCTGCCAAAAGTACAAGAACTAATAACGCCACCGCGTAATCTGCATAAAACTGGCGCGTCGTTTCTCCGCGCGACAACACGTTGTGCAATGGGGCGGCAACCAGCTGCGCCGAGAGAGCCTAAGTAACCGAAAAACCTGCTCACCCCCTCGCACACGCATATATAAACATGCTCTCTCAATCGAGCGAGCTATATGTGCGACTACCTTTTGATCGCGAGATGTTTTGTCTATACCACCTTTGCGTTCTCTGTCGTACAAAACACACAGTGTGAAACAAGGAGCAAAATAAAAGAATAACAAATCGATGATGTACTACTATATTAAATATTGCGTTAACTATTGCGGCTATACTGTTTTGTGTATCGACATAATGATTGTTTTTAGTTTGTAAATCCGGCGAACGACGTAGAAACCCGACTCGTTGATGAAAATATATACACGCCACCGTCGCTTCCAGTGTTGGGCTCCCGGCGCTTGCGATCCCGTCCGCACAGCGAACAGGGAAAAAAGCTCGCCTCGACCGAGCGACGTCTTGCTTCTCCCACTGCCTGACGGCTGTATACAGTCTGATGCGCGGAGTGCCGTTCGCGCTCGGTTGAGACGACGACGATAACTCTTTTCTTGCCCCGACGCTATCGCAACGCGCAACTTCAGCTGCCCAATTCTGATCGCAACAGTCACTAGGTCTTAATTTTTCGCTGACAAGTGTGTATATACGCTTGCGGGCCGGAGATCAGAGCTGCATGACAATTGCATTGCATTTCGCGAAAATTCAACAGCTATACCGCTATATCATCAAAGTGTTGTCCATGTATCTGCGCATACCCACCGATCCGCGACAACTTTGTCCGCAATGTATACTACAAACTGTAATCCTTTTTTCATTTATCGTCAGTGTATTATGCGTTTTTCGCGCGCCTTTCTCTATCTTTGTACATGTACACACACACTTTTGCGCAATCGACATTGTTACGCGTTGGCGACGCTGAGCGGAGAGAGAGAACCGTGTAAAAAACGAAAAGACAAACATAAGAAACGAGTCACGAGGCGGCCGAGGAAAGTACAATGTCTCGTGACGTGAAATTGCCGGCGAATGAATTTTTTCCCCCCCTGATGCCTTCTTCTTCGCGCTCTCTATCTCGGTGTTAAGTGCGTATAACGCGAGTGCGACGAGCCCGTATGTAATAACAGCCGTGTCTTTCTTCTCGCGTCGGTGCTTCTGCAAACATCTCGTCGCTGAGCAAGGAGGAACGCGAAGAAAAACTTTGTCGCGGGGACCAACGAGTGTCCCGAGGCTTCTGTCGATTTATTGTGATACACCCATCGCTGTGACTATAAGCTACTGTAGAGTTACGACGCCGGCGGTAGCGTGCGTTCATTAGTTGTAAAGAGAGTCTCAGGTGAAAGTTGAGCGAGAAAGAGTGTAAGCGAGAGCGCTTAGCGGCTAGCCAGTCGTGTACAGTATTGCGGGACGCAATAGCGCGCTTACAATGTCGATTGCCGCACGCGAAGCTTATAATAGATAAAACGGCTTTCATCCGCATTTTACGCTGTGAATCTCTCTCGAACAAAATAACATGAGCGTGGGCGCGCGCGCGTGCGCGGTCAACTATCCGAGTCTCAATCGTCGGGCGGCGCAATTCGCATCCCATCTATACTTTTACCCCCTTTTTCCTTTTCCTCCCAGCTCTGCGCGTGTCTTGGATAACGGAACAAGTGCCCTGGCCGCCCGTCGACAGACAAAGATAAAGAATCGCGGCGGAGTTGTACACCACGCGCACACGCGCGCACGAATCGCGATCACCGCATCACTCGAATCCGAAGTCTACGATCGATAACGAAAACTTATACTTACTATCGGGAGTGTGCCTAACGCATAGCGAACAAAAATAATAATATTAATAATGATAACAAAATAAAAATAAATAAACACGTGGAAACAAATGTAACGTATATTGTATATGTCATTATATATTGCATAGAATATAGAAGATTAAAAAAAACAAAGTATCTAGCTGTCATTCGGGTATAATTATACTTCGCTGTAACGCTTATTCAAGATTGTAGCACTTGTCCAAAGTTCGCTCCTTTAAAGCAATCGTAATGTATTTAAGGCTCTTACGTTTTTACGTTTCGTCGTTGATTTGTTACGTAGACACTTTGATTTGGTTTGTCACTTGCTCGATATATTTATAATGCATAATGTAACGCATATATTAAACTTGTAACCAGGCCCACGAACTGATAAAGGATTACTAAAAAAAGTTTAAAAAAAATTATAATGAAGCGAGAAAGACTGATGAAGATTAATTGTAATCAGTATTAACAGCCATTGGTATTTTAAATATAAAAAAAAAGAAAGAAGATGAAAGAATGAATATACTTTTTAAATTTTTTAAATTTGTACGAAAATCTATTTTGGCTGCCTAACGCAATTTTTGCAATTTCACTGTAAGTGTAAATTCGGTGAAGAGCGACTGTAAAAACGTCGCGTAATTGAATGATAATACGGAAATGATAAAATGAGAAAATGTAAACGAGAGATCAAAGAGAACAAAGTATCTTATTGTCATATTGATGCGCCTTTTTGCGTTTGGCATTTTTTGGGAGCCAACAAACTGTCCTTGGCACATATTTGTCTAGCATTTATGAGACGTATTAATAAATTAATAAATACAAAATTACAATGTGCCTTTTATTTAAAACTTATTCCTTTAAAAAACATGCCCAGACTTTAAAATATTTTAAATTTAAGAGTGACGTAATTGGATAATAAAATAAAATTAGAATGTAGATTATACAAGAATAGTGGTTACTTGCAAGACAAATATAAATTTTTATTTGTTTACACATTTATCTTTAATAATTAAATTACAAGTATTATAAAATTTTTTGTAAATTGTAATCATTATTGACAAATATATAAATCGAGGTCTCGAGAACTTGCACTGACAAGGAGAGTGTACAACCTGCCGAAAACGGATTTTAGCGAGCAGTATTGAGTCGATTTCTAGGACCTAAAAACAACGCCCATTGTTCACAATTTCGTGCAATGTGCCGTTTTTCTTCAAATATGGCCAAACTGATCTCAAATATCCTCTATTTCGATAACAAAATTATGTGTCTTCTATTGACGGTCACATTGCAAATATTCAAGATACAAAAACGAGCAAAGAAGATTATAAATGTAGACATTAAAAGCTAAAATTTAAACCATAATTCGTTAAACATATTAATTTTTCAATTAATTTTTAAAGATAGCGTAAGAAAATAATGGAAAATATGATCGATTTAATTGCTTAAAATGAAGACAAATTTTTAACCATTTTCTTACGCTATATTTAATTGCTTATAATTTGCTGAAAAAATCATATTCTTTAACGAATCAGGGCTGAAAATTTATCTTTCAGTGTCTACTTTTATAATCTTCTTTACTCGTTTGTGTATCTTGAATATTTGCAATTGCATATTTCCATCGGTCCATTGGACGGAATTGTGAGTACTGGGCTTCATTATTGGGTACTAGAAATCGACTCAAATGCCCGCTAAAATCCGTTTCCCACAGGTTGTACTCTCTCCTTCTGAGATAAAACTTATTAAAATGTTAATAGTATATTATGCAACATGGGCGTAAATCTTATATTACGATACTAGTCCGATAAGCGGTACTTTCTGGCGTGACAGAAAGTGTCATTTAAGGCACGCGTATCGTACAACATTTTATGCACGCGCGATCACACGAGTGAGTAAATCGTACGCCGAGTCGCATACGATATTTTTTGCAACACTATTATGCGCAAAAAAATGATTTTACATCCGTTTTAGTGGTACTTTATGTAAACTTGACAAAAATCATGTTTTAGCTGAGGCGGGGAATGTTCGGGGGACCCCTCGGAGTGTCAAATTCTATGCCCCAGTTGCATATATATGATTTTTTTCAAGGGGAAAATCCAGCCGACCAAAGGTCACTTACGTGCACGCGTCCTGATCACGTCTCAGCGTCTCTGTTATTATCAAAATGTTTAAAGTCATTATTGATTTAATAAACCACAAAATTGAAATTAATTCTTTTTGTTGAAGTTTTCATTTGAAATTTCCCGCGGCTCCTTGCGAATGACGAATTTGGTCAATCTCTGCAGCGAGTCGGTGACCATTGTAGAAGCGGCTTTCTGCTCATCCAACACCCGACTCGGGTTCTCGGGTAATAATCCAAGTAGAAATTCACCCAGGCATGCCGGAATAATTATTTAGGTCCTGTACAGGGAACGGTGAGGATGGCCGTACCCATGCTGGTGGCACGGTGCAAGACAGGCCCTGAACAGGTTACCTTTAAATGATATTTTTTATGCTCATTAAATACTTATCTATAAACCTAAACATATGCCCTATTTTTCGAAGCATCATCCGGATGGTATTTCGTAATTTAAAGACCTCATATATACATAGGTACTATAGAAAATCATAAGAAAATTATGAAAGAAAATAAGTATCTGTTCCGGCCCGGTCTGGCGCCGCGTCACATTGTAATGTTGAAAACCCCGTCGGTACCTGTACAGGCCCTAACTTTCGCCTTAAAATCATTAACGAATAACACCCCCCTCTCCTCTCTGCTTTGCTTTAGGGACTTTCCACACATGAATTGCGGTCTACTGCTGTGTGCTGTCCTGTGTTGTAGTGGGCTGCGAGCTGCGAGTTGTTCTGTTTCTTGTAGAACTGGTTACTGATTGGTTGACGACTGAATCATAAACCAATCGGTGACATAATTTACAAGAAAGAAAGTACCTCGCAGCACAGCACAACGCAAGACAACACATAGCAGCACACCGCAATTCATTTGTGGAAAGTCCCTTAGGGAGCGTCTACACTAGGGGCGCGTCGGGATGCGCGTCGAGATGCGCGTCCAAACTGCGTTCCAAGCTGTTTCATATCGTTCCAATTTTCTAACGACA
>JAPYZP010013397.1:0-10359 GCA_030522985.1 Torymus sinensis
TATTATTATTATTATTATTATTATTATTATTATTATTATTATTTTGTATTGCACAAATAAAACGATACTCATACGCATATACAATCGATGCAAACACGTGTTTTCTTTGCGTATGTACACATTTTAATAATCTAAATTAAGATATTAATCATGTACACATTTATCTTCAGACCTTTTTAAGTAAACATTTACAAAATTATACCCATTTCAATTATGTTATGTGCAGGAACCTTAATTTTTGTTTAAAGCAGAAAGACGTGTTTTCAAGAAGAAATTCTCAGTGAGACAGAAGAGAACAATTTTTCTAGAACGAGACAAATGCTTCTTTCCCGCCCGACAAAATGAATCCTCTGAAGTACACTTATCTACTAGTTTACTTAAAGTTTCTAGGGTATACCTCACATTTTACTCGCCGACGTGTTTATTCTGGCAAGAGCGTATCCCACATAATAGCGACCCTCTTATTCACAATATTCCACATCTCATTCACATCTCGTAAACCTCGCGTTCACAATAAAAAAAATACTTACACATAAAACCAATTAAAAAGTAAACAAACAATTTGTAATATATTTATTTTAAAAACTATATATGTATTTGCGCATTTCGCTCCGTACGCAGGCTTCGTGAAATCCCAACACCCAATTTCGCGCAGCCACTTTATACTTGAAAAATACTTCTCAAACCCTCGAACTTGTCGATAAAGTCAGGAATCTCATAATCCCGGCCGACTTATAATTAAAACAAGTTTTTAAAAACCGCAGTAATTAAGAAGCCAACTCTCTCTCTCTCACTCTCTCTCTCTCTCTCCCGCTCTCCCCTCGTCTTATCCACCGCGCCAAACACAAACTCCGCAAACACTTGAGTTGCTCGTTTTTTTGAAGAACAATTTTTCAAGTAAAACGAGAGATAATTCGCCCTCGAAAAGCCCCGGTATATAGTTATATAGTCTATAAAGCGCTCGCGTCTAATCGAGTTGCCCGAAAACCGTACCTCCTGCACTTTTCACGTTTGAATAAGAAACTCCCCCCCAACTGCCGCTATCTCCTCTCGCTCAAACTACATTCACTTTACTTCCACTTGAAGGCATTAAAAACAGACCGTACAGCGCAGAATTTTATTACCGCGTTCATATAAAATATGAAAAATCGCATCCTCTACCTTTTTGAAAACCTCGTTAGCTAAACTGCCAAAAAGTCAGCAGCAGCAGCAGCATCACTCAATTATGATCGAATTGAAGAAAAAAGGGTATTTGTGCATATACTCGTAGGTGGGCAGCGGCGAATTCCCGGTAGAAGAGGAGTTCATGGAGGACGACGACAACGAGACCGAGTGGGAGGACATCACCGTGACGAGAGACTCGCCCCCACCAGGTGCCGTCGAACCCGACGAGGGTGGATTTTCCACCACCACCGCGACGACGCAACAGCAGCAGGCTAGCTGTACGCAGCAGCAGCCGCAGCAGCAGCTCGACACCGGCACGACCTCCAGGCGCCGCGGCTCGTCCCTCTTCAGCGCCCTTTACAACGTGAGTTTTGTCATGTACCTAAATGTGTGTGTGTGTATAGTTGTGAATCATTCAGACGGGCTTTTATGTTTTGAAGCGCGTCTGCTGCTCGAATAGTCTTTTTTTCCGCGGGGTACGCGCGCTGTCCAGGGTAAATTAGAGTGCCGAAGAGGTGCTGCAGACTGGATAGAATGATCCTGTTGTTTTTTTTTCTTTCATGAATTTAACCGTCGTTGGAGCTTTTTCCTAATATAATAGTTATTCGTTGGTTTTTCGACATTTTTAATATTACGAAAGCGCGCTGTGTCGCCGTCGATATTTATATACGGTTTTCGAATGTACCGAGAATACTTTCCTCATGGAACAAAAAAGTATTTGATTCATATATTATAGGAAGTGAGACAGTGTAGCTAGACTTACGGGAATTTGATTATGCGCGCGCGTCCTGAAAATACTATGTATTTATGAGCTAGACTTTTGAAAATGAATTTTTAACAGCGCCTTGTCCGCATATATATATATATGACCCTTCCATTCTCCAAAGATATATGAACTTTCTTTAACTCCAACTTTGACAATTGAAAAATTACGCCGCTGCGTCAATATTTAAAAATGCCATTCCTTACATAACTAAAACAAAGAAATCACGTTCCTCCCAACGTAATTATTATCCATCGACAACTTCGCGCTTATCTCTCCGAAGTAATTAACCGACGCTCCAAACAATGCAGCCCCGCCATCACCGTAGAATCCGTTTAAAATGGACAACTTACCGCGACGATCTATACCTATATCGTTTATCTTTTCCTCTCGTCCATGCTTTCCTTGCGGAAAACAATCCTCTCCTCCCCTCCATCACCGCTCGCGTTCACTTAATATGCGGGCAGCAAAGTGTGCGATAAAGCGCCGCGTAATTAACCATCTCTCCACCCTTTTCCCGGGCTCTATAATATATAATACCGCTCGCTCATCGTCCCCACGACTATGTATGTTTTCTTGTCTCATTCGCATGCGCGCGGAACTGCTTTCTTTTAATTGTGAGAAAAAATAGTTAAAAATAATAATATTCTTGGAATTAATTGATTACGCGTTATAGTTTGTGCGCTCAGCGAGAGCACAAACGCATGCCATATTTCTGTCTCTCTCGCTCTCATGCATGTCGTCTGCTATTTGTGTTTATAATCATTCGCATCTTTTCAAAAAGGTCGCGGCTTGACACATATTCCATAAACTTAAAAGAAAGAGTTGATTTTCATCTTTCTTAAGCTATGTTTTTCTTTCTGAAAACCCACTTTTTTATCAAGTAATACTATTACTTCCTGTTATAGGTTGTGTGGCGTCATTTACTCTCAATGTAAAAGTAACCATTTTCAATAACTTTTTTTCTTGAAAAATAGGTCGGCAACTTATATTTTAAGAAATAGAGAAACATTATTTAGATTTTAAAGAACACGCTAGAATTTTGTTACTTTCGAAATCCACTTTTTGATATATTAGAGAACTACCTTAAACGAAAATATAATAAAAGTATATATATATCTGTGGTCGTACGGAAAGAGTCCATGTCACATGTCCTTTTTTTTTTTTTTTTTTTTTACAAAATGAGTTAACGCTATTTTTATGTTCTTTCAAAACTCCCCTGGTAGAAATCTCAACCATATTCTAGCTATAAATTAGCTAATTTTCCGAATATCGTTAATTTTTAGCTAGAAATTAGCTACAAATCCAGGGAATAACATCACGTTTTCAAATGGAGTCTGGGAGGTGCGCATCGTAGGTTTTTGTCTCTATAGGTGTTGAAAATCATCGAATGCGTGGTCTAGATGGTCGGGGTAGCCGATGACGGTGCCTAGGTGATGCACTCCGTAGTTTTCGATGCGTTCCAACACTTAGACAGTGTTTAGTCAGTTTTTAGTTAATAGAGTAGCTTATTTATAGCTAAGAAATAGAGCTATTTGTTAGGTTCTTAGGCAGAAATTCTGATTATTTTGCTACCAGGGTAAGGCATAAGTCATATACAAAAATTTACTCGAAAAGCTAATTTTTATAAAGAAAAGTTAATTTGAAAAAGGGCTCAAATCCACTCTGTTAACTAATAATTTTGTAGTAAGGGATGAAGGGCATAAGTTCACATATTTCAAGAGAAAAGAAATAATTTTTTTCAAAGCTGAACTTTACATACGGAAAATGATCTTGTTTGCCAAAAATATTGTTTGCCACACGGGAGAAATTTTAAAAGTTAAACTTTGTACTCTACTCGCGGAAAGTACTATTACATATTTTATTGTTGCATAACTTGTAATAGTATTTTGCAAAGCAGTGGCAATATAATTGCTCAAATCTATAGAGTACAACTGTAATTTTTTGGAGCGATGTTTCTATATTCAATTCTGCAAAAAATTAATGTTTTTGCAGGTTTTTTCTCGAGTTGAAAAAACTCCCATATTTCATAAAATTTTAATCTTTTTTTCAGTCCATGAATACATTACGGTAAATTAACCTATCCCACAAATGTCAGTTGTAATTTTACAATTCTACACAATAATGCACTTCTGAGGTGCGTTTGTTTTCACTATAGCCTAATGTAGCATTAAAACATCAAATGTCTCAAAACCTTTTTGAAGTGACATCCGTCCTTTCTTCGTACAGTCGCAGATAAAAATAATGGAAAGGATTGAATTATTTCAAATTTCGCACACCGCACCTAACCTGTTAATTATTGCTTCAGCTTGGCGTTTTAAAGTTTACGCGGAGTACTTATTGTTCGCGAGAGAGATTACGTATACTATACGTTGTATTAACCCAGTTTTTAATACGCGCGCGCTCGACGGTAGTTTAGATCCGTGATTAAGCGCGCGCGTGGACGCGCGCGACTCTGATTCTTTCATTTATTGAATTTTATTGTGTGTAAAGAGATAGAGGCCGCGAGACTGCCTATTATTTATTGTTATGGGTTGATTTAGAACTACGTAGACATAAATGGCTTTTTTGTACACCATTATAAGGTTTCGAGAGTCGTTTCGTTTGGTTTAGGTAACCCAAAGCATGTCTCCCGAGTGCTCATCAGTGCAGGTGAAATCCATAAATTCAGAATTTCAAATTGTATATAAAATTTTATGATTTCAGTTTCTCCGATATGAGAAGATAAATTGTGTTTGCCACGTCTACTCGTATCATACAACTAATTGATCAAATTATAAATTAATTCAATGACATTCATTTCTCGCGTATACATCTTTACACGTGTTTTGTGAATAGCCTGTCATTTATATATTTCCCAACGTTTAAATCAAAATCCCCCGTCCGTTTGAAATGTAACGCTTGACTCTGTTTGACCGTATCAGGATCAAGTGTACAGCATACCGGACCCGAGGCGTTCGATGACCATCACCGTGAGCAGCAGCAAGCCATCGACGATGGAGAGGCAAACGCAGACCGAACTCTGGTTGCCCAAGTGGCGGCAATTCCTTTACTGCCTCACCGGCGACATGGCCTTCAGGTTTGTCACTTTTTGTTTTTTTTTTTGTTTTTTTTTTTTTGTTATCGTTTCTGTAAATGATGGGTTTATACCTATGGTTAATATTTACGGAAGGGTTGGTAACAATATGTTTTTCTCGGTATAACGTGAAAAGTGTTATGCAGCGCGCCTGTCAATAAAAACATCATGAATAACAATGCGCGGAATGCATATTACAAAAGAATCTGATGGATTTTCACATTGCACGGGTTTACTTGAAAAACAAAATCAGCCATTCTAACCCTGGTAGAAATGTTAACCACAAGTTATAGATATTCTGAGTTAACTTTGTGGCTAAAAACGCACATTGCTTATTTTATTTCATTATTATGTATACCAATCACAAATAAATTATGGTATCTACACTTCATAAAATGGATATCTTATTAAGTATAACAGTAAAACTTTTGGATGCATTATACTATTTTAAATCATGATTTTGTCTAAAAAAGGTTTCCATTTAATTAACACGTTATATGCTATAAAATATCGTTAATATTCTATATCAGGGAATAATTAATAACGAACCTAATTAATTTTCCGCAGTCAACACTAATTTACGTGCCATTTACAAAAAATCGCTGAAATTGCGTGTCTCACCGGCCGCTTTAAATTGAACTATTTAACGGGTGTAAACTTCTCGATATAGTTTAATTAACAAACAAACAAACCAACTCTCTCTCTCTCTCTCTCTCTCTCTCTCTCTCTCTCTCTCTCTCTCTCTCTCTCTCTCCCTCCCTCCCTCCCCCCCCCCCCCTCTCTCTCTCTCTCTCTCTCTCTCTCTCTCTCTCTCTCTCTCTCTCTCTCTCTCTCTCTCTCTCTCTCTCTCTCTCTCTCTCTTCTACAACCACTACTTCAAATTTCCGATGAACTAGTGAAATAATAATCAGATGACAGAACGATAGAAAGAGAGAGCCATAACCACTTGTCAAGCGCCGTGGAACATTCTCGAAAAGTGAAATAAAAGTGCGGATTCATTACTGTATTTATAAGTGATAAGAAGGAAAATTGAAGCAAACAGACGGTTGATCCCGAGAGAAGTGTAATTGATTCTAAATCAGCTATTATATGCTCACGCGAAGGTACATCGTAAATTAGCAATTATTTTTCCATTATTATCGAAACCGAAAATCGGCTCCGTACTAAATAGGCGAATGTATCGCTTCTTCATATAGAATATTTTAAGCTTAAGCTTATTTCGCCACTCTTATCGCTTAAATAGCTTAGCCATAATAATATAGATTTAAATTTTGTATATATAAAAGCCTCAGTTTTCAAGCTTTTCAATTTTCCTTTATTGCTTATGAATATTTTGCCTCATCCTATGCTATAATCAATCTTTACTTAAACAATATTATCTTTACGTAACAAAAATTGCTTATTTTCCCTTTTTCTATAATAAAAACCTTAACTTTATCGTAAACATTTCATACCTGCGTCAAATCAGAAATTCATGACCAAACCGCAATATATAACTACGTTCGACTTTGTACCTGGTGTACCGTTCGCGAATAACAGAAATAACGACCAATATAACTTTGCCGGAATCGATCGGCTCCTTGAGCCGAACAAATTAGAGAAACAGGAACACCTCCGCACGTATATGGGGTTTCTACCTCGAAGCGAAGACCTGAAATTCTAGTACAGCCATTAAAAGCAATCGAAACGGCTTTCTCCCAACCTTCCGACTTTTTGCGCCTCTGTTCGCCAAAGTTCGTTTTCCTCTCGTTCGAATGGTAAAAGTTAATAAAATACAGTTTGATCGATTGCAAGTGCAGCACTCGAGTAATTAGAATTTTAAACTCCGTAATTGATATACGATATTGTGATACTTGTATATATAGTTCATATATAATGTAATAATACAACAACAATATTGTAATAATATAACAATAACGCTATAATAATATTACAGTAATATTACAATCTCATAAATTTTTTAATCCAGCTTGAAGGAAAAAGCTGCTTGATGCGTGTCATTGAGAAACAAGAAAATAATCTTAAAATATACACGATCCACATATTCCTCACAAATGCATATGGCAAATGGCAAGTATCACACCATCATCCCATTGCAAAATGTCCCTCATTGCCCGCCAACCCACCGGGCGTAACTCAGCATCTTCGAACGCCACTTCCAAAATATCCCACATTCGGCATTCTGTCGAAAACCATCCCATAATCTTCTTACACATCACTCTTCTTCTTCTCCTTTAAATCTCTCTTTCTCATTCGTTCGCACGCAGGAAGCGCCGTCAGCGCGAGGCCGCGGACGGCTGTCGCAAGCACGGCGAGCGGATCGAGCGCTACATAAACAGCGTGTCGCACATCGACCGGGCGGCGCGCATCTTCTTCCCGGCCTCGTTCACCCTCCTCATCGTCTGCTACTGGATGGTCTACGTCACCTACCAGGAGCAGTTCAAGTGGCAGGATCCGCCGATGGGCGCAGCGTCCCATCGATAGATATATATATACACACGCAGAAAAATTTTCATTTGCGATCAAAATCATTGATTTCCCACAAAAGGATATATTCTTCTTGATTTTGGACTCAAAATTCGATCTATTTGAACCAAAAGGAAATTCCTTTCTACTCAAGATCCGCTAGTGTGAAAAAGAATCCTCTTGTTTAGAAAAATGTCTTTTCTAGTATGTTTCTGCTAAAAAAAAATTGTAATTACTGTTGCTACTTATTGTGCAATCGCTAATCACGACTTTTTTTACATTACATGCACTTGGTAATACGCTAAACTTGTGAAAAAAAACCAAAGAAAAAAATATTGTACAAAGTTAGTTCAGAAATGCAGTCACCGGGAATCGAACTCTCGACCTTTGGATTCGGAAGCCGATGCCTTAGCGACATGACTACCAGAGCCTCTGATAAAGAATCTTAAAAAAAAAAAAAGATACGTTACTTCCATTTCGTCTTGCGCCAAAAGGAAAATCATTTTAGACTAAAAACTTGGTCAATAAGTACCTGAATTTGGCTACTTTCAAAAAGAAAATCCTTTTATAGCAAAATGAAATCATTTCCATTAAAAACGAAGTTTCATTTTGATGCAAGATTAATTAGAGATATCACTTTAGAAAGGAAATTGGAATTAACATGAAATTATTACTTTTTGTTCTCCTAAAATCATTTACACCTGAAAGGAAGATTCTTTTTGAATCAAGAGGATAATCATTTCGAATGGAAAACATAAATTTTCGATATCAAAATAAAATTTTGGATTTAATAAGATAACCATTTTGCATCCAAAGGATTTTCCCAAAAGGAATTTCCTTTTGGCCCAAATAATTAATTTCTCTCAGTGTATATATATAGTTATAAATATATAATGTGGCTGCTGGATGGACTTTCCTGCAGGGGCGCAGGAGTTTTATTGGACTGCGGGGAGTGAAACGAATTATTATCGAATTTACGCGTGCGTGTAAGTCTTATATGTTTAGATAAGTTTTTTTTTTATATAGGTGCAAATGTGATTGATGAGAGTTTATTTGTTAATGGTTTGATTATTTTTATTATCTTTTAGAGTAAGTGAGGTGCAATTTTTCAATCGAATCAATATTTTAAAGCCTGCATTTTACAAACGACGAACCATTTTCCCCTTATATTGTAAATAATCATTTAAAGACCGCGAAATATTTTATACACACATATATATAAGTACGTATCAGTGTTATCGATTACTATTTTGTTTTTTGTTTGTTTTTATACACGTAAATGTTCAATAATTTAGTGAAAAACGATTGTTTCTTCCTCTGCTGGACAGACAAGGTATAATGACAAATGCAATCCATTTCTTACAGATAAAAATCAAAACGCGATATCTCATATATATTTCGCGAACGAATTATTATACGAATGAGCGTTTAAATAAATCATTGTGATATATTAGAAATAATTTTAAGTATAATTTCGATGTCTTCGCCAATTAGAATTTCAAATTGAAAATCGCCTACATTCGTTATTGCTTTTGAACTACAAAGTATCGCCAATACATAATATAATATATATTTTCAACGTACAAAAAAATTCTACTCATTGTGATATTTTAAACTATATAGGCGATGTATAATTACCATCGATTTCTTACGCAAATAAAACGCGACGTAATTTTATTTATAGAGTTAAGATGGCTAAATGCAGAAAGTGGCGTACACACGTACGCAGGCGTGTAATCGTACCATGAGACGTGGTTAGGACCATCCGCGTCCTATATCAGACAAGGCTTGTTAACGTAGTTTCCCCGAGAAATTTACTGACTCCGAGGTCTAAATACACACGCCCATTCGCGCGCGCACACACAAACACATATATATTTTACTTGATGAAAGCTTCATTTTCAGAGACGTTGTGCATGTGGTGTATGATTAAAACGCTCCCCTGATGTGTTCTATATGCTGATTTAGAATATATTTAGACAAGATGTCATGCAGAGATTTTCTGTTTGAAAAATGAAAGAAAGAAATAAACTGTTACCTTCCAAATGACGATTAGAGAAAAACGGAAAAATAATGAAATAATTTTCTATGTATCGGTTCCGACTTCGTTATGAATGTTACAGAAGCGAAAGGATATAAGCAATACTTATAATGAACCCTTGTAAATAAAACAAACCAAAAATAAATGAATTAAATAGAACACGAAAGAGGCTCGCTCGTTTAGAAAGTAGGCGACAAGCCCAAAATGTAAAGAACCACCGTGTAAGCATGCGTTTTGTTCTATATAGGGGGAAAAAAAGTGCATGTCTGTCTAAAGCCGTAACGAACCACACACAGACGTACTTACGGCTCTTGTACACGTTATATAGTGTTATACGAATCGAGAAGTGTTCACGCGAGTATAACGATATTTTCTATGCGCTAATAAACGAACGATTGTGTATGTTTACGAAATGTTTTCCGTTTGACGAGTGTGCGAGAGATTAATATAAACATTCACTGATAATATAAACATATATAAATGTGTGCAATTCTCACAAAAAAAACGCAAAAAGTGTTGAAAAAATTAAAAAAAAAAAATTTTGGGGCGCACCTACCGCACCACATTTTATTGGTTCTTTGGGGGTTGTATAGAACATGAACTTTTTTTCCGAATAAATTCGTCTCAAATATTTTATGCGATTTTTCCCCTCTTCTTCAAACCTAAGCCATTTATCCCAGACGCGACCGATTCGAAGTTTTCATAAAGAAATAAAAACTCGAAAGAAAGAGCTTTACTTTGCTTTTTTGAAACAATGAAAAATGTTGGTTCCTTCAAAAGTTATAGCAGTTTAAAATTTAGCGTCGAAATGGCGCAAAAACACGTTTAATTTTCATTGATTTACGTATT
>JAPYZP010013405.1:0-12958 GCA_030522985.1 Torymus sinensis
AGAAAAAGGCTATATCCATGTAAAATTTCCTCCTCTTTCGATCTAGCAGGTCAAAAAAAAATATTAAAAATATAGTTTTTGAGATATAACACGTTTTATATTTTGAAGTTAGAATTGAAAAATTTTGTGAAACTAATAGCACCATCGGATGGCTGAGGAAAAAATACATCAAAATCACTTGGGGATTATTTTTTTTAGATACATCTTAGTCCTTCAAACACACGCTGAAAACAGCATGATTTCGCGCACGCGCGCCGCGACTGGAGAGGTGATGTGAAACGCCTCTTATATGTCAAATCGGTAACTCCAAACGGCCTTCCACCACATAAACTAATTTTAAAGATAGGTGCTATTATAATTTTATTAAGAAATTTGAGTTTGGAAGATGGTCTCTGTCATGGAACGAGTTTAATAGTCAGAACTTTAGATGAATATGTAATAAAAGCAGAAAAGATTACTGGAAATAAAGCTGGTATTACAGTTTTAATACCAAGAATAGATTTAAACCCTTCAAAAGAAGAAATTCCATTCAATATGATTAGAAGGCAATTTCCTATAAGATTGGGATTTGCAATGACTGTTAATAAATCACAGGGACAACCATTTCAAAATGTTGGAATTTATTACCGTCGCCTGTATTTAGTGACGGTCAAATGTATGTTGCATTATCTAGAGTAACTTTGAAAAATAATTTAAATATTCTTTGACTGAAGACTCAGTATACACTGAACATAAAAAGTAGGGGTGGTTCGAGTAGTTCGAAGATTTCTGTCTATTTATTTTATAAAACATGAAGAAAATTATATAAATGATAAAATTATGTATTGAAATCACCCACGTTTTATAACCAGTACATTAATTTAGTAAACTAATAAGGTTTAAAGAAAATATTTATGAACTTCGTACAAACAATGAAGTTCATGGATTCAAAGTCGAACTTTTTTTTCGAGTTTTTACTCGAAAAAAGGATGGAAGGACATTTTGGCTTTTTAATATAATAATAGAAGCTTGAAATTGGAAATTGTATAAAACTGATATTAGATTCGTGATAAGCGACCCACAAAACCTACTCGATGCATTTTTGTAAACAGTGCATTTTTTAGTAGAAAGTGCATAACACGTGCATTTTTTAGTTGTTTTCAAAATAACAAAAATAACGCGCAAGAGGGCTCAAATCTGAGTAAAATAATATGTTGTGCGCATAAGTGCTTAAAAAGGCTGATAAAATAATAGCGGTTGGAAAATAACATTGAAAATTTTTTTTCTAAGTACGAATTTTTTCGAAATATTTCGCTATCCATGACACATGCAATTTTGATGCGACAAAAAAAAATAAAAAAATACGTGTCAAATTATTTTTGTGGGAGAACATAAATACTTCTATTCCAAAATAATCGGCGATATAGGCATACGCAGGCTACCTGATTTGAGAGGGATTCGGCCATCTATTATATCATTATAATGATAATTGTCATGCGAATTCCCTTTTAATTTCGGAAATCGATATAAAAAATGTAGAAAAGATAATCCGCTTCGATTTAACAACTATTAGAGATACAACACTTGCTCATCAAGTTGTTTGAGTAAAGTCTGAGAAAGACTCTCTATCATTTCGTTACTTGTTCTGTTACGAATGTAAAACCGAAACTTGTATTCATTATATTTATAGTTTAAAAAATATTAAAATATTGTATGAATCACTCAAAGAATCTACCATAAAAGATTGTAGCTAGGGTGATTGGATCGTTTTCTTTTATGATAAAATTTGGTATCCAGGGATAGGTGCTATTATAATTTTATTAAGAAATTTGAATTTGGAAGACGGTCTCTGTCATGGAAGCGGAAATAATTACTGGAAATAAAGCTGGTATTACAGTTTTAATACTAAAAATAGATTTATACCCTTCAAAAGAAGAAATTCCATTCAATATGATTAGAAGGCAATTTCCTATAAGATTGGGATTTGCAATGACTATTAATAAATCACAGGGACAATCATTTCAAAATTTTGGAATTTACTTACCATCGCCTGTATTTAGCCACGGTCAAATGTATGTTGCATTATTAGAGTAACTTTGAAAAATAATTTAAATATTCTTTGACTGAAGACTCAGTATATTATTAAAAATTGAAAGCGAGCGGATATGAACAACATTTTTAGAGACATGGACTTTGTTAAATTAACAATTGTTGATAATGTACATGTAGAAAGTGTATATAAATCAAATTTGTTACCAAATAGAAAAGTCTATTATTAGAAATAAAGCAAAGAATCATTAGTTTTTAATTTTAAATGAAAAAAAACTTATTTCAAAACAATAAATAACGGATTATTACTAATTATTATTTTCTGTTACGAAAATGATCTAATATTGCATACAAAATTGAATTAATGTGAAAGTATTTCACTCCGAAGGCATTGGTTACAATGAATATTTCGCTCAAAATTACGGAAAACGCAAATTGCCGTTCAAGATGTAATGGACGCTGTTTAACTGCAGAAATTCATTTTATATACTATAATAAACAAGAAAAAGCACGAGCCAAAGGCGTGCTCGGAAAAATTTTATGATTTTGGGTTTTCTCGACACTTTCATCAGAATTGCATATATGTAAAATCCACTGAACTTTTAACTTCAGACCAGAGAACTTTTACCCGTGATCAATAAAAAAGCTTATTTATAATGATAGTCTAGCAATAAACAATTACAATTCTGTCTATTTCCATTATTTATGTGATAGCACAGCAAAATTTATATGAAAATAGTTTTAACCGATATACGAGCTCGTTAAAATAAGAAAATTTGACATTTTTTACTGAAACTCGTGTTACGTACGCGAGAAATAAATGAAATGAAGTGACCAAATATGCGACTACCGAGACACGAACCCGTGGACCCAAAGTTTGTAGTAACGCGTTCTACAACTGAGCTAAAGTCACGATGCTACGATGAGTGCATCGCGAGTTCGTTCTGTTTATGCTGACCGAGCGGATCCTAATCTTCTACGTTGTATCCAATGTCGAGGGAAGCCTTCGTGACACACGATATAATCTTAAGATTCTTAATAACTGTTTTTGAAGCGCCCATTAATGACAACTCTGAATCCAAGGGTATCAGTTAGATGTTACAATAATACAACTTTGACAATTTTGTCATCAGTCAGCAACTTTTTAAATAAGCGCACTGACGGTTGGAATATGTGCAACAGTTCTTTTAAAATTTTAAATTTTGTCAAACTTAACGATCTAAAGATTACGGCCCTTTATTAACCCGAGTAAAAATGATTTTAAGGTGAAATCCAGGGCCTGTACCGGTGCCTGAATATCTTTTTGAGGTCCTGAACTTCTAATACATTACAATTTGCAGGTAGGTTACGCGGTTATGAGACGGGCGAGGACAGCTAACCTGAGTTTTGTTTTTCATAATAAGCCCATAATTTTTTTATAATCTTCTGAATGTCTACGCGGTCTTCATATCGCGAAGTATCATCCAGATGCTGCTTCGAAAAATAGGGCATATGTTTCGGTTTAGATAAGTATTTAACGAGCATCAAACATTAATTTTAAGGCAACTGTTCAGGGCCTGTACCAATCCGCGTACCCTGCCTGGGTACGGCCATAACTACAATCCCTGAACAGGGCTAGATTATTAACTCCGGCATACCGGAGCGAATTTCTAATCGGGAAAAAGCTAGCTAACGATATTTATTGATTGCCTTCATCAACACAAAAATTTTTGAATTTCACAGGTGTGTGTGCCATTAAAAGTTTTCGAATGGCAGCATTTGAAACATTAGTTGTCAAAACGTGAACAATTAAAATGTACATTTAACTATAGCAAAGCTACAATGCAGTTTGGTTTAACATGATTATAGGTGTGATCTTAAATTTGTATAATCCACTCTTAAAAGAATGATAGCCGGATGTTGTGAAGCATTTAAAGACTGATTTTGATTGGTCTGTAACGAATGGGCGGAAAGATCCACTACTTCCGCTAAATTTGAATTTTTTTTTAAATTGAATTTTTATTCTTAACTATTTCAAACTAAATAATTAGCTCAAAACATAATGAAAAGATTAATTGTTTGTTTTGAAAAATGATCATATTATACTATCATTTACACTAATTAAAAAGAAATCATAATGAAAAATTATATTCATAATCTCAAAAACAAAATAGTACGCGCGAAGCGCGTTTGGATTTTGCTAGTGTATGAAAGTAGAGAATAAGGGTCGTCAATTTTACTTGCAGTATAAAAGATTCAGAACGGCTATTTTACGTATTTCAGTGTGCATGAAACACGATGCTATTCTTATGGGAGAAATGCGGTCTTAGAAAAAATGAGTAATGTCGACAAAATATTACTTTTTGAGCGTTCAAATAAACATATGAAAAAGAGTGGGACTGTGTTCGCCATTTTTGTAACTATTTTCTTTGTCTGGCGAGCCGAAAGTACCACCTTGTCTCCCTGCGCCTGATCGCAAACGTTGTATTTTCAAAAATCGTATAGGAAACAGTGGGATATATGAGAGTATATTAAACCACTTTTTGGAACCACTTTTGTGTAGATAATCCTGAGAATTGCACATATATTTGGATACAATGGAAATAAATAGTTTTACACACTATTTGGCCCTGCTTCTCGACTCAAACCTGTTGCATGATCTTATAAGGAATAGGTGTTATGGTTAAAACACAAATTACTCTCTCTCTCTCTCTCTCGCTCTCTCTCTCTCTCTCTCTCTCTCTCTCTCTCTCACACACGAATGAATGAATGAATGAATGAGAAGATGTTCTCTTATTTTAATCAAAAGCAAGGATTATATTTAAAATGAAATAAACTAAAATTTCTTACCTACTACTTGTGCGATATTTTTTATCCAATTATGACATTTATATCCATACATTGAAGAGTACTCTGGCAGGATTTTAAGTGATGAATTAGAACCAACGATATTTAAATAAGGCAATAATTAAATTTGCCCTGATCGCAAAAGATTGTCATGAAATTCCAGAATCCAGAAGATTCGTATGCATTGTTGTGCTCTAAAAAAAATAATAATTGAATTTTAATAATAATTTCCACTAAATTATAGTCCGAAAGTAAATAATCGAGAAAGAGTATGGGAGGATGATTCCACTTATAAATTTGCTAAAATTTGCAAAATACACTTTTTCCTCACGGAGTGTGCAAAATTCGATTTTGCGAACCCGAATGAGTGTGCAAAATAGCACATTCCCGCACTAGTGTGCAACAGTATATTGTGTGCCAAGGGCGTAAAGTGGGTCTTTTTAGACCGAGTGCGTTTATGCACCGAAGACGAGTACCGCAACCACACGAGGTCAAAAAACCCACTTAGCCCTTGGTGCACACCATTTTTTGTAACGCAAGTATGGATTTTCGCTTTTTTTGTTCCAATGTACTAAAAGCGATAGCGGGCGATTTTGATTATTTACCGGCCCCTACTGCGAGTAGCAGGTTTTTTTCCATTTTTACCGCCCGCTACGGCAAGCAGCGGGCGCTATGTAGTTTTTACCTCCCCCTTGCAGCGAGCGCATTTCGATTTTTACCGCCCGCTCCGGCGAGTAGCGGTCGTTTTTCATTTTTTATCGCCTGCTACGGCGAGCAGCGGGCGATTTTCAATTTTTCCCGCCTGCGGTCGGCAAGTGGTCGCTTTCGGCTCTATTAATAGGTTCAAAAAACGCGAAAATCGTGCTTGTAGTACAAATTAGTTATTTTCGATACAAGTGTGCAAAGTGAGTCATTCTCGCACGGGTGTAGTTTGTTACCCGAGCGAAGCGAGGGTGACAAAAACACCCGTGCAATGATGACCCTTTTTGGTCACGTGTATCGAACTCTATTTTTTTTAACGGAGTGTGTGAAACTGTCATTGACAAGCGAAATTTCTCGCCGCGAGGACTCGCACTCGCTGGGTCTGATGCGCAAAACGAGTTTCGGGTGGAAAATCATACCAGGACAGTTTAAAATGGATATATCCAACAATTATCATATCGTAAAATTAATCGAATCCAATCACAAATGATAGTACACCTTCGTCTAGTCATACGTAGGTGACAGTCCTACTTTGAGAATAATCCCTTGAAAAATATAAAAATGCGAGTACAATTAAAATTTAAACAAAATTTATTTTTGAGCGCAATGCGTGGAAAAGTCATTTTTAGTATTAATTTCACACATGCTTATGCTAAAACTAATTAGAACACATCTTTTTTATATTGATCTTTTTTTTCTGCGAGCAATACTTGCCAACACAGCTGCGAAAAACGGCTAAAAACATACAAAATGGACGGTTTTCGACTATAATTTGAAAGGATCCGAGTAGAAATTTACCCTCGGTAAACACGCGGCCCGAATCCGGCTGCCGTAGCGCCTAATCCGTGCCTGATGTGGTAGCCGCATAAGGGCCGCGCACGGTTGTAACGTTTGTTTTGTCAGGCGCGGATGATTCGGCCGTCTGTTAGCCGTCGGTTTAAATTTAAACACAGCCCTGATCCGACCCATTCACAGCGCTAACACGTAACCACGGACTCGAGCAGATGACTAACCTCTGAACCTGCATCATCTCGATTTTACTGTCTCAATTATTTATTCGATCCTATAGCTATTATGTGATAAGTTTATTTGAATTGTCTCTTTTTAAGTTATAAAATTGAAGTAGACTACTTATACAAGCCTCACGTACCGATAAATTATTTAATAAAACGTATTTTAAAAACCATGTATCAGCTGGTTAGGAAATCGAGGATTGCGGAGACTCGAACTGGACCCGGCAAACTGAAACGGCGGAGAACCGGCACGGATACGACTGCCGTACATCCGGCAATCACACGGAAAAATCTTGTGGGACTGACAAAAACAGCCTTACATGCCGATTAAGTGCCGAGCACGGTATACACTAACCAAGCCGTGTGTCACCTACGGTAGGCCGTATTTCGTTTCTACTCGGGGATTTAACTTTACACAAATATATTAAATGTAAAATTTGTAGATTATAAGAAAACAAAACATTATACTATTTAACATTTTCATGTAAAATCCATTCCTGACGAGTTAGACTTACAAAAACGATTATAAACCCCTAAATTTACATAAAATGGACGATTTTCGGCTATAACTGGACAGGATTTAAGTACACAGATATTGTTACGTGTGGATACACGTACGAATATAGAAGAACGAAATAAGCAAGGCGTCCGATTACAATATGACGCCGATTAGCAGAAAGTCAAGCGGTGCGGTGGCGGCCGTGGCTAGGAGGATAGCTTTTCTGACTCGCGAGTCGGCGGCTCTGGTTCGATCCCAGGGTCCGTCACTTTTTATTATTAAAAAGTTGCGATAGCTCACTCGTGACAATATGTTGAATGTAAAAGTTGCAGATTATAATAAAACAAAACTTTTTCTTATTTACATTTTTATGTACAATAAATTTGCGAAAAACGATTTTTAATGCCTAAATACACCTAAAATAATCGATTTTCGCTTTTTGTTCAAGGATTGGACTTAAAAAAAAATACAAGATTTCCCTAAGAAGTATGTTCGTGCCTATAATGTCAAACACGAAGTTTTTACATAGGACAGCGGGGCGCCCCCCCCCCCCCCCCACCCCAGTATAATTATTTAGACGAATAATTTTTTCGAATATTTTATAATTATACAGACGAATAATTTTTTCGAATATTTTATAATTATATAGCTGAATAATTTTTTCGAATATTTTACCAAAACACTTCTAAAGGCCCAGTTTTTATGAGGAATGTGTTTATTTTTCAAAATTGTTTTATTGCATGAAGGTTTTAAAAATTTTTTTATAAGAACTAGCAGTTGAAATATAAAAAAATAACGCTTGCCGGATTAAAATGGGCTCATAGGTCTTCAAGATAGCGGCCTTTGAAAACGGGTCAAAAATGGTCTTTTTGTTGATTCTAATGGCGTTTTTTCAGCTCCTGGGACCCCTAGAGGGCTGACAATTGGCGAACAGTCTTTTTTTACCCTACTAAAAATTGTAGGTAAGAACTAACTTAAGAACCTACGAAAGGACTTAAGTAAGAACTTACGTAAGAAATCACGTAAGAACTAGCATACAAAATAAAATCGTGTTGTCCTATAAGGCTATGTAGTAATGTAACATCAAAACTCGTTTTTTATTAATGTCTTACTCATTTTATTCTTCGTCAAGCTGCGTTGAAATTTCGCACAGAGATTGGAATAATTATTATTTATCACATATTTCAATTTTATTTAAAAATATTGGTTCTAATTTTGCGAAAGACCGTCCTTAAATTATTAATTCACTTTTATATACCGGTAATAGAGCGCCAAAAGTTTAGTTACTCGAAAAAATTATTTATGTTTTATTGTATAATGACTTCACGCACAAATTGTTGCGTGAAATTTTAAATCCTATTTTGAAATGGGGATAACAAAAACCTATTCATTTGAGGGAAATCCGGCGCCTCGTCAGCTAGCGGAGATCGTCAGTATTACACTCAGGGGCGTATTACTCACGATGCCAGAAACGCCATGGCATAGGGCGGCCTGTGTGCAAGGGCGACAAGGAAAAGGTAGGGAACTAATATCAAGCGGCGCGATAGCGCCTCTTGATATTATCTAGAATGTTGTAATTTTGATTACAAAAAAAGGAATATGCAGACTCCTTTTTTTACATTTTATTTACTGCCAATTTAAAAAAACTTTTGTTGCATTATAGCATTATTTTTCGAGCTTTTCTTGCAGCAAATTCTTCAATAAGAGAGTCTAAATTTAACTAACGATTTAATTCCCATTCAATGCATAATAATTCTAAAGCATTAAGTCTATTGTTACTTATGTTAGAGAGTAAATAATTTTTAACTTGCCGTAATACAGAAAAAGATCTTACGCCAGAACAATTAGATACCATAATTAAACTTAAAAATATAGATAAAGCTATATGTATGTTAGGATATATTACTTCGTATTTATTTTCACAAATTAATTGCAACATTGCTTATGCTGTAGGTTTTTCCAGTTTTAATTATTTCAAATGAGCTCCGAAGTGCTGACATTCAACAATTAAATTTTTTTCTAAATATTCGTTATATATATTTACAAGGGCATTATCTTTTAAGGAAATTTCTTCAGCACTGAAAATATTTAATTGCATCATAAAACCAAACCTGTCATTTATTTTTAAATAAGCCTCACATCTTTTTTTCTTAATTTATTAATAAGTTATCTAAAATAAAGTAAAATACTTTTACGCACATGTAGTCGCTTCCACACACTACAGTCTCATTAGATCTATTTTCATCATGAAAAGTTTTACGTTTCTGAATTCTAGAATTAGAACAATTAAATGTGTATTCTTCTAACCCAGATAACTCTTTAGCTTTATTTTCGTAATTTTGAAAAGTTTGCTCATCTCTCATTTCTGAAATAAATGTTTCTAAATATTTATAATTAAAAATATTACTTATGTCGACTCTAAATATTTATACAATTTTAAAAAATCTGATAAATTAGCTGATTGTGATTGCAAAGCTTGATTAACAGCATTAAATCGGTCCATAACGTCGTTCGAAAATATAGCCAAAAAACAACTATCTAGCGTCTGAAAATATTTATACAGGCCCTGCGCTTCACTTTGTGTTATAGATTTTTCAATTTTATTTTGATAAATATCATGTAAAGCAGATAAACATTCAGACCGGGACTGACCATAGCTCTTACAAGTATCACTTCGACTATTTGACTATTTTTTTTTGTTTCCTAATTTTGTCATTAGCTGTTCCCATCTATTCGTAGGAGCAGAAGAAAAATTATATAATTGCTGTAAAAAAGAACAAAAATGTACGGCCTCTTTGCAGCAATCAGCAGCACAAGTCCCAACTAAATTTAACTAGTGAGCTGAACATGAAACATAGTCAGCTAGTGGATTTACATGTAGAATACGCGCTTGAGTTCCGGTGTATAATCCAGACATGTTGCTGGCATTATGGTAAGACTGACCGCGACAGTTCTGAATATTTAAGCCAAGATCTTTCAAAAGATCAATCGTTTCTGCCAATTTTTCCACTTTATGGCCTCCATTTCAAACAAATTTAATAAATCTTTCTCTTGGTGTGCCAGTTTTATCTACATACCGTACAATAAAAGTTAGTAGATCAACGTGGATATGTCCGCAATTGAATCTGCACTAATTGAAAAGTACTTTGCTTCTTTAATTTTGCATACGATTTCTTTTAATAACTGTTCAGACATAAGAAAAATAAATTCATCGCATATTGGGATTTGACATCCATCCAAGATCGCGCGAGTTAGCTAGCGTTTAACCTGTACATTGGGCTCCAGATGGGGCTAATGGCTAACCTTCTATCTTGCTTTACTATATATAGATATATTTTAGAATGTATTCGACTTATATATTTGAGCTATATATACGAATGTCAAATCCCAATAGTTGGTGATAGATATTAAACGTCTCCTCTACCTGGTTTACCGTAAGATTGAAAATGTTTAGCAAGGAGAGGGTCAAATTCGGCTATGATTTCTAAACTCATCATATAATTTCCATTATGTAAACTTCCGAAATGTTCTTCTTTACCCCTAAAAGCTAAACCACGAGATGATAATGATTTCATCATAGTGACAACACGATTCAAAATATTTCTCCAATAATAATTTTCAGTTTTTATTTAGAGAGCTTACACTGATGCGAAAACGTAATGATATTCGTTTTGTGATCCATTGATTTTTCGTGCTCTCTTAATCGTTGATTAATATTACTCCAGTTTGTGTAACATTTAGTCAAGGACTTAGATTCTCCGGATGGCTTACATGGTCCACAAAACCCCGCGTTTGCAGATTTGAAGTACAATAACCAACTACGAAGATGTTTTTCACCCTTTAAAAGTTATCGATAAAACACAGACTTATTTAAATATCTATATCGATCATGAATTTGCCATTTAGATGAAGAAAAATCAGCTTCAACATTTTGTTTAAATCCTCCTTTCGATATTTCGTAGCATGGAACTAAATTTACATCAGCTTGGGCATCAGTAGAAATATCTAAAATAAAAAGATCAATCGGTTCGCATAAAATTTACTTGTTTAACACAATCGATTCGAAAAATATAATCTGTCATTAATAAAATATGAATGCTTTAAAAGGTTTTACTTGAAACATTTTATAGATAATCAATTAATTAATTTAATAAATTCAAAATAATAGTATATTTTGCGCCAAGGATGCAAAATGTATCATTCACGGCGAGTGTGACCTTTGGGACCGAGCGTAGCGAGGCCGCCAAAGGTCGCACTCGGGGAAATGTTACAGCTTGCGTCCGTGGTAGTATATACAATTTGTTAGAAGCCCTCAAAATGAGTATTTCGCGGCCCGTATAGAGGGTACAAAATACTAAATGTATTTTGCGGCCTAAGCCTTACATTTAGTATTTCGTGACCTTTATACGGGCCGCAAAACTTCATTTTGCGGCCTGAGGACAAAAAATGACATTATATTTTTAAATTATTTATAGATCACGCAAAAATAATGAACAAAAATGATGAATGCGGAATTTATGGTGAATTTCAGTATACGCTCCGGGGGGGGGGTCCAAAAAATTTAGAGTTGACTGCAAATCTAAAGCAGATGGTCTGTACTTTGGCCCCCCCCCCCCCCCCTACGCTCCGACCGTACGGAGGGAGGAGAGGGCTGGCGCTACCGTCGATTTTACACGGGCTCTTATGGAGATGTACGCCATTAATGCCCGTGGCCTCCACGGAACTAAATTTGACGGCTGATCGGAAGAAGAACATATTGCGGTGCGAAGATGAAGATCGATGTACCCTGGTGCGAGGATGAAAAACGAAATATCTCGTGGTATACTAGTCAACGGCTGTGTGTATGAGCACCGAGATACATCGTTCTTGATCCTCGCGCCGAGATATGTCTTTCTGCATTTTCACGCACAGATACGTTAACTTCTTCCGCTCAGCCGTCGATATATACACAGAATTATCAAACTATATGAAATTACAATTTTAGGCAAATAGAGTTGTGTCCAGTACTGTTTGTCTCATATATTTACCAGAACTGGAAAAGTCTTTATCCAATATAGCATCTGTGGTAACATTTTTCGTAAAAAAAATTATCTATTTTTCGCGTCGAAGCGATACTTTCCTTTTCTTCTTCTGATTTTCCTGAAATACACATATTTCGGAGCCTCTTTCGAGCCAGGGCATGAAGAAAAATAGTATACGCACCTCGTTCGGAAAGTAGAATATCATATTCGCGTGTATGCCGTCCTCGGCTTCACTTCGGACGGCAAACTACACGCGAATATTGTGACATGGTAATTAACAGTACGCAAACTGCTAGTCCCGGATACCGCGTACAACAAACATTTCCGCTACTATCGAAAACGTGACCGCCGAATTTATCAATTTAACTGGGCGCCGGGCGATCACATACAGGCACGCGCTTCTATCTCTCTCGCAATTTATCTCCGGCTGAGACTCAACTCTCACGCATTGGCGGGGTCCTCGCGCATAAGCCGCCACGGGACCGCGGCTGATTGGCGTTCTTCGATCGCATGCACACTCTTCCGCGCGCTAGACTCCTTCCCGAGGAGTCTGTTCGACCACTACCCGTCGTTCGCTCACTCATACACTCTCTCGCTTCTACGCACGAGTCTCCTTCGCGAGGAGACTGGACAACCACTACGCGTTGTTCGCTCTCACACACTCTCGCTGTAATATTCACATCGCTTACCAACCTCGGAAGGTCGTACTTCCTGGGGCTTCACGCTCGGACGGTGGATGCGTAAGGCCTCGACACTCGTCCTCTCTCGCTTATATGAGCAAATCTTCCAAACCGTCACACTTTTTGTGTCACAAACGAGCCAAAAAAATTTTTTTGGAGCACACCTGTCGCATAATTTTTTTCTCAATC
>JAPYZP010013431.1:0-15097 GCA_030522985.1 Torymus sinensis
GGCAATTAAAAGATATATTGAATATTTTAAAATAATAGAATTTTTATTATCAAAGTAAAGAAATTTTACACGATTTTTGTACCATAAATTACAAAATAAGTTTCGGTGAAATAATAAACACGAGTGAAACAATTGGCGCGGTTATACGTACATTGAGAGAGCATGGGCATCATACCATTTACGCGGGCTCTAGACAGTCCTCGTGAGGGCGCTGCTAGTATACTCGAAGGCTTGCTGGCCAGACAAAAGGGTATAGCCACTACACTTTTTCCGAGCTAGCTAGTATAGCGCCATTATGCGCGCTAGCTAGACTCGGTGTCTAGTAGCTGCGCCTTCTTCCTCTCAGTGTAAGCGAGAAAGGCTGTAGTTGGCGTTAGCTGCGAGATGGACCGAAAACAAGTCAGGAAGAGGATCCGTTTACCCCGACAATCTGAGCGCGAATGCGGGAAGGGCCCGAACGCGCCGTCTTGGGCCTTCCTTTGTCTCGCGCGATCGTCAGACGAGCAGCAGAGCGCGCCGACTCGTACCGTCCTCGCGACAGGTGCATCGCCTGTCTCTGACTCTGCAGTGCTTCTCTCTCCCTTTTTAGAGCGCGACTGAGTCCGCCTCCGCTCGGGGACAGTGAAAGCCAAGAGCGACAAAACAACGCCTCTTTTCGGACGCCCTTCGGATCGCCAACCACATCCCTTTTCGTCAGCGGCGTCATAAAATATGGTTAATAGAGATCGCTGCGTACTTTGAATGTAAAATAGTGAAAAAATCACTATTAAGTAGTTAAAAGTCGTGCACTTCCGAAATACGTAGTGAATATGCTCCAAGAAGTGGCCACCCACTATTTTGATAGTGTATATACTGAGAGAACTATTGTAAGAAAATGTACTATAAACGTAAGAAAATTTGCTATAAACGTAAGAAAAATTACATTTTTTTAGCAATACATTTGGAATAATTTTTCTAAAGTTAATTTATAAAAATTATTATGCTAGTTGTAAAAATTAAATTATTATATTTAAAAAAAGTTTACATTTACTACTAAAATACTAAAATAGTGGACGCCTACATTGATTTTTTCACTATTTTACATTGAAAGAGTACGAGCCAACATTTTTTTTCCACGTCCATCTTGCGTAGGGGAGACCCGGGCAAGACGGTATAGGCAAATCCACAGAACTTTTAACTTTTGATTTTCAATCTTTTTTTTCAAAAAACTCAGGTAAAATAAAAATTCATCCTTTTTAAACACCTTAACAATAAGTTAAATGTATGTATTGGCTCACTTTTCCTGGTAAAATTTTAACGATAGATTGTGGGCCACGTGTGCAGCATCCATAACAATAAAAAGAAACAAAGGAGTTACATATCGAATTTAGACAAATTACTATCTCTTAACATTCGTAAACAGTTTATGAAATTTTCTTTTAACTCCATACCTCTACATACACTTTGTCTAGATCATATTTAAGTACAAACTTAAGTGCTTCTACTTTTTGTTTTTTATAATACTAATATAAAAAATTAAAAGTTCTGTGAATTTGCCCGTATACGCCCGGGGAACGCGAACCACCCAATTTTCTTGGATATTATAATAGATGGCACTAAAACAATAGTGAGAATTAATAGAAAACAACATTTTTTACTATATGCTTGTATGATTTGGGCGTCCGCGTTGATCAGGTTGATAAAATAGGTGAAATTCCTTTTGAGCGTCCATTCTTACGATTTTATCAACGTAACTATAAGTGTTTTTGCAATTGTGTGGGTAAAGTTGATGCGGGAAGTGAAATTTTCGATGCCTGAAGTTTACTACTTCACACACCGTTGTAAATTTTCCATGCGTGAAATAGAAAATAGTGCGTGAATTAAAAAGCCGTGAGTGAAGTACACTTCATGCACGTAAATGCCACTTCCCGCATGAACTCTACGCACACAATTACAAAAAGTATTATATGCAATTTCACGGCCGAGTTACATAAACTACTAAGTATTATTTTGGGTTTCAGATGCGCGACTTACTTCAAAGTGTGTAGGGGTATTATATACCTTATTTATATGTATAGCAGAATCCGAAAACACGCTACACGCTTACTATTTTGTTTTTGGGGTCATGTATATAATTTTTCATTATAGTTTCATTTTAATTAGTTTAAGTGATACAGAATAATCAGATAATTTTTCAAAGCATGACAAAATTAATCTTTTTATGCTAATTTGATTTAATTATTTAGTTTTAAATAGTTAAGAATAAAAATTCAATTTAAAAAATTCAAATGTAGCGGAAGTAGCGAATTTTTGCGCCTATGGTTTACAGGCCAAACAAAATCAATCTTTAAATGCTTCACAATATCTGGCTATCATTTTTTAAAGAGTGGATTTCGCTTAATTATTTAGTTTTAAATAGTTAAGAATACAAATTCAATTATAAAAATTTAAATGTAGCAGAAGTAGCGAATTTTCACGCCTATTCCTTACAGGCCAATCAAAATCAATTTTTAAATACTTCACAAAATCCGGCTATCATTTTTTTTAAGAGTGGATAGAATTCGTTATTATAATTGAGTTATTCATTGTATTACATAATTATTTTTAACAAATTTTATAAAGTATTAATGCCGGGAAAAACGACACTTATGCAAATACGAGGTAAACTGATCTTGGCAGTTGGAACCAAGAGTTACTTTTAAAGGCGACAGAGATAAACCATAAGAGGGATTGTTATTATTACTATTGCTGCGCGCCATTTAAAAGCTTAGTACGTTATTTGGATGACTTCAGAAAAAATGAAAAGGGTGTTTCCTTATGCCTGGCTGATTTTTCGACTCGACAAAAACTATCTTTATTTTGGTTGTTATGCAGAATTTTATTAATCCTATTTTTTCTTAGTAAAGTTTTATATTCTTTTTTCTTATTATAAATCCTTGAACAATATATATATATATATATTATTTTAAAATATTTTCTTTTAAACCTTAACGTTTCTTAGGTGTACCGTCTTGCCCCGGTTTCCCCTAGCCGGATAATCTCTCTCTCTCTCTCTCTCTCTGCGTGCCTTCTATCTTTCAAGTACAATGACCGAAAAATTTCTCTTTTCGAATTTCCTTCGGGCACAGTAATACATCTCGTACCTATAGGCGGACTATCGATAGAAGTAAGGAAAGCCTTAAAGTATTCTGCAGAAAAACGTTAATCTACACTCTTAAAAATTTTGTGGAAAATATGAATGCTATGTGTAATTCAAGTTTTGTGTAAAATTTCAAATTACGCAAATTTTTGTGTAAAATTTTTACACAATGTTTATATGAATCATTTACACAAATTTTGTGTAAAATAGGGAAATTACACAAATTCTTGTGTAAAATTTTTACACAATGTTTGTATGAATCATTTACACCAATTTTGTGTAAAATAGGGAAATTCATATTTTACACAAACTTTGTGTAAAATAAGGATAGAATTTGTAAAAGTGTACAGATGGCCGCTGAGGCTACCGCAGATCGGACTGCTGCCCTATACCTGGAATTTTCTTTTCGTCACACTGACCTGCGCCTGAACAGAGCAACATAAAACGCGAGGCTAATCTCCGAGCATATATTAATGCTTTTGGATTCTGCGATGCGCTTGTTCCCGCTCTGCGCGCTGCATTAACAGTTGGAGCTAAAATATACCTCAGGTAGATATGCCTGGGGTTCTTCATCTCCATATTGTCTTTTCAATTAGCGTCATTCGCAAGTTTATATAGCATTTCTCGGATACACATTTTTTAATAAACGAATCAATTAGAGAAAACTTATTGCAAAGAAAATCTTGGAAAATCCTGCCGCATCTTCCGATAATACAAGTTTTAATATACAGCCTCGTTTGTCTGCACTTAACAGTTTATGACGAGTGCACGCCAGCCCTTTTACGATCTCGAAAAAAGTCCTTTCAAACTCTAAAACAATGGGCCTGGATCTTTTGCGTTACAAGGCTACTATTTAATTTTCTTTCGTACATGCTACATAAGTATTCGCCTAAAACATTAACTTCTGAGGTTTAACTAAATGGAAATCTTGTATACTCTTAATACGGGAATGCGAAAAATGTTGCAACACCACGATGCCATAATAAATACTACCATGATGTCACAAAGTCTAAATGTATATAATATCTTTTTATGTGTTTTCTAAATGTAAAATAGTGAAAAAATCTCTATTAAGTACTTAATTCATGCACTTCTGAAATAATGGGCATCCACTATTTTAGCAGAACATATTGACTTTTTGGAATAGCGAAGTGAATTTTATTATTTGAAAGAGTGAATATGCCCTTGGGAAACAGTTTCCACTATTTCGGTAGACGACTTTTGACTACTCTATAGTAGTATACATATAAAGTGATTTTTTAAGAAGATGCTAGAAATGAAAACAGTCACGATTCGCAAATGCGGCGTTCTTGTTCTTAGCTCTCGGCTCTAGTAAAACAAAATATAAAAATGGTGATTTTAAAAATTATTTATAACTATGCATAACATTAGGCGACAATAGAGTTCATGAAAATAAATGAGCCAGCTGTTTTATAATGTTAGTCGCCAGTCGGGACGAGTCGGCAAATGCACAATCATCGAACGAAAAAATTATTGAAAGATACTTCATTAACGGCGAGACCTCGAATACAGCCCCGATGGCGCCTAACATCGGGCAGTCCCATTTCTTATTGCAGCTAGCTACGAGAGAGAGAGAGAGGGAGGGAGCGAGAGGGAGAGAGAGAGAGAGTGACGGAGGGGGAGGGGGGGGGGGGGGGGAGAGAGAGAGAGAGAGAGAGGACGACGGACAGGAGCAGCGGCTTTTCTCCATCCGCCAACTCACCTCCCCTCTGACGTTTCTGTTTTGGCGAGTATCGATCGCGCAGCTCGCGTTTCCCCTCTTCACAGTCGACGTCACCGTCGACGCAGAGCGCCTGAGTATTTTAACCCCCTGGACATTATCGCCATTAATCTTCTCGATCATCGTTTTTAGCGCTGGCTGCGGTAACTGTGTGACGGATTCACATCCATGTGTGCGAGGTATGCGCGTCAAGCACTTTGACGCCTGTAAACAGACCAATGTGCACGCGCCCGCTCGCTCGGCTTGGATATATATATATATAAGCGCAGTCCCAATATCTTTCGATGAAGGTATAATAAAAACCAACCAATCAGAGACATGCAAATTTCATTAATTAAAAAATACTACTACTTTCTATACCATACTTTCTATACCAAAATTGCAAACTTTTTCCCAATCAATCTTCTATACAAAAAGTTTCAAGTTTTTGAGTTAAAAAATGATAAAAGTTGAATTTTAACGAAAAATTGCAAAAAATTTGAATATTTAATGTTGCACAACTTGTTTATTTATGCAAATATCGATCTAAAATTCTATGAACATGTTTTTTTCATGAAAAACTATAAGTAAGAAAAGTTTGAGCCATTTTAAAATTTTGAGCTGCTCACTTCCCATGAAATATCCCATATATATATATATATCTCCTCTCATATAGAAAACGTACCCCTCCCCCATCTATGCGCCAGCTATGGTCGACCTTGTTTTAAACTATAGTTTTCTTACGTATACTCACTAGCGTAAATGGACTTTTTTTAGTCAATTGAGCTTCTAATTGGAATAAGTGTCAAAAACGATACTGTCAAATTATTTTTAGAAGCTAGCAGTAGTATAGCGGTTCGAAGAAAGCGCGTCCGACGATTATAACGATCTTCAATTCGTTGGAAGGAAATAAAGAGGAAAAAGATTTTGGAATTCAGTCCAAAATATAAATTTATTGTATACGTGTACTGATCCAGCGTAACACCGGAACAGAAAATACTGAATTGGGAGTAAATGTTGAATTTGAAGTTTGCAGCAGTAGCTTTATTGTAGTTGTAGCATGACATTGCCAACTGTGTATAGGAAGTAAGGAAAACAATGTGGCATCGGCTATCGATTGATTTTTCCGCGCTCGCGCTGCAAAAAAGAATTACAAAAGGGCCGACCAGTTGATCACAATATTCGGGTGCCGGGAGCCGTCATAGGTGGGGCAGGCACAAGAGGGAGGGGGTAGCAAGGGGTGAAAAGTTTTATCGACGCGCGCTCGTGGCTCGAATTAACGCTGGCGTGCGGGGTGAGCCACCTCCGTGTTTGGGCTGTCGCTGCGCGCGCGACTGCGACGGAGAATGCGACCATGCCCTTGAAAGAGCGAGGCTACTGCTGCTGCCGCCGCCGCCGCGACTCCCCTTCTCGCGCTGCATCGGAGACTGCCAAAGTTATTTTTGCCACGGCTAGCTTTTCGCGCTCGTATTAGTTCTTTCTTTCTTTCCGCTGGTTATTATATGTTTTACTTATTCCTATACTTACTTAACTTTCGCCTTAGGTTTTTTAGCTTGCTCTGAAGCAGATCTTTCAAGTGGACTGCAAATTTGTTTGCTCACACGTTTAAAATTTCAAATTTTGGAGGGCAGTGCAACCCTGCGATTAAGGCTCTAAGTGTAGGACTGAGAACAATGTTGGCAGAACTCGGCGTATAAATAGCCGTCGCACGGACTAACGCAGGTATCACCGGGATTTTAACGGAAGGTTCAGTTTTGCTAAATTTCATGTAATTTAGAAAAATAGAAAGTGTTCATCAGCCATGGGGGGTCCTAGACCCCTGTGTACAGCTGCGTCGTTTCCCCGACCTCGCCGGATTATGGTCTAAGTCCCCGTTTGTGCGCTTCGCACTACCCGGCGGCAATATAATGTATTATTGGTAGGACTCGTTTGCGCCGGGCCTCAATGAATTTCCCTGCCTCGGCTTTAGCGGCTAAAACGGAGTGCGAGCTATACGGTTGCAGTCGGACATATGGCAAAGGTCCCGAATTCCCAGAAGTTTCCCACGGTCAAAACTTTTACCGCCGCCGCCCGCCGCCGCCCGCCACCGCCGTTTCCCCTGCGAGCGAACGGTGAGAGGGACAAAGACAGATTACTACACTGCTCCGACCCAAAGGGGGCTTGCAAACACGGAACGGCAACTCGAGACCCTCTCCCCTATATATTCTCTTTGGACACAGCCAACTCGCTGAGCCCCTATATTTTCCTATCCCCCGTGCTTCCTCTGCTTTTCCACGAACTTTCCACCGTAGTGAAATTTTCACCACGGTCCAACGCTCCGGATTATAATTCGATGTTATGACATTTTGAAATTTTAGCGAAAGTAACAGAAGAGAGAAAGCTCAAATTAACTTGCCTCATCAAGAAAGCTAAGACAATGAATTATTGAATCGGCGGGTAAATATCGCTTCGTCGTGCTCGCGAGGAAATCGATCGCTGCACTCTCTCTGGCTTGATTGGCTGTCAGCATACGGCACTCGTGGATTTATCCGAAATGACAAAATATAACAAACCTCGTGCGACATTGCAGGATCCATCGAATTCGGGCCAGCAAAAGTGCTCTCGTGACTCGAGAAATCATTTTAGGACAATAGCTTGAGGTGTGATTCTTAACCGATAAAATGTATCTCTGCCTTACGCACTGATTTTCTAACTTACATCTTTGTTGTTTCGGTTTATCTATCGGTTGAGAATCAGGCCCCTGTGGCGCAGATACCGCGCGTAAGTATGAAACATTAAAAACAATATAAAAAAAAAAGAAAAAGAAGGAATTATTGAAAGCGGAGCTCGCAGAAGCGTAATGGGGGTAATCGACCAAGGCTCTGCTCTTACGCACGCGCAAAGCCTGCTCAGAGTCTGTGCACGCGCTACCTCGCCGCAATAATAAACAAACACAAAAAGTACGAAAGCGGCACATATAGGTACCCTCCCGAATTTCACTCGGCATGGGATATCTTTTCGTTTCCGCTGTCACTGCGATGAGTGTAAGATGCCAATTCATAGTCCAGAGATATAATAAAAAGAAGATACACTGCAGTGCTGGAAAACGGCGCTTCACTCGCCGGCATTTTTCACGACGCGGACTCCACACACATCTCATACCTATGCCTATCCGCGAAGCTCGGGCACGGCTGTTAAATCTCCCGCCTAAATCTTGCAGAGCGCCTGCACCCACTGTCAAGCAAGCTTCTCGTCGAGCGAAAATGGCAAGGCCCGAAAAGAGAGCGCGTTTCTCGCGCTCTGTGGTAACGTCTTCGTGTCATGTGCGATTGTGAATGCGCGCGCGCGAACGCGTGCACTGTGTACTTACATATAAAGACTCGGCGCGAGAGTCGCAGCCCGCGGCTGCAGATGGACGGAGGGGAAAGAAACACAACACAAAACAATAAGAGAGCGACGCCGACAATAATAAACAATGCTCGGGCGTGTAAAGTGTGCTGCCCGGCGCGCTTCCCGGCCGACTCGGGCCGCAGAAGCGCAAAGTTGAGAGCAAGAATCTATATGATGGACACCTACCGTGTGCGCGACGATCCGCACGATTGCTGGAGCTGTCCTGGCGGGCCGCGCTCGCAGCCACTGTCGCGCATCAACTCGAGGCCGTTGCCGAGCTCTGCCGTCGTTGTGGCCGCTGCGCCTCGTCCGCGGGTACGACCTCCGGGCGAGCTCCTACTCGCCGCGAACCGGCACCATGCACACCGAGCGCGCTCTTCCTCGTCAACGTCGTCGAGCACCACGCACGGAGGGTAGAGAGCCAAACAACCAGCGAGAGACGGAGATGGACGTACGGTGCGCCGTCTCGTATAGTCATGCAGGGCGCAAGGGGAAAAGGCGCGCGCGCTGGAATATACACGTACAGAAGCAGCGGCCACGGGGACTCGGGAGAGCGCGCGAGTAAGAGACACACGCATACACGCAGAGAGACGGAAAGAGAGCGCGCGCGCGCCGACCACCGACACACAGAGCCGCCAACTGAAAACGCCACGTCCGAGCGAAGCCGAAGCACGCTTAGCACGCGCTCCTCGGCGCCCGCCCGAACAAAGCCCACGCACCGATTTCAAATCCAGGCCACCCTATTGGCCGAGCGCGGTCACGTGAACCCGCAGCCACCAGCCCATTCGGCCCTGTCCCCTCCAGCGAGCCGGGAACGCGTAGGCTGCAGATACTATTTGCTTTCGAGCTTTTTGCCCATTGGAAATTCGCTTATAGCTTTTCCCGTTTTCCATTTACCAGCGCGCAGCAGAGTTGCAAACGAGGAAAGATGGACTCGAGGCACCTCCCTTCGCGGGAACATTGCGCGTGAGCCGGGAGATCGCTCAACCTCTCCCACTTTGCTGGCAAGCGGGCGAGTCCAAGTGCGGGGGATGCGCCCACCTTACGCTGGTGCAGCCTATCGTTACTTACTCTCTCCCCAGTCGAGGGCCCTCAACAGATCGCTGTTGGATTCTTTGCAAGTGCAGAGCTCCCGCAATAGCAATTTACCTGGTGCCTACGGACCGTGCCTCGGCGCTGGAGGCCAGGGGGACGTGGACTCGGAAGCGGGAGTGTTAGCGAGTCTGAGGCGGGCGAGTCTATTTTGCACGTCGTGTATAGGGACGAGGGGGGCCCACGTGCACACGAGCCGCAAGCGCGCAGTGTTGATATAGGTACATACCTATTACATATAGCAGAGTGCAGCGAAGGCAAACGACCTGGTCACCCGCTCCTTTTTCCCTCATCACTATACATATATATATATATATATATATACACACACGCACGCACGCACGCGATACAACCTACCTCTTACACTTCTGTTGTCACGATTTCGACCGAATCAAAGGAAAACTCCAACTTAGGCTCTTTTCATTTCATGCTTATATTTTTTTTTTTTTTACATCTCCATTGACAATCTTAACAATCAATATAAATTATATATCTGGAAATCTCATTAAATGTATTTTCTTTAACGATCATTAATTATTTGTGTAGCTAGCGCTTTTCTTATCCTTGGAGGAAATCTTGCGTCGACATTTTCACTGTTTGACAGGAAAACCTTGCATACTTTTTTTTATATTTTGTCTTTTTTTTAGAAACTATTGGCACTTATCACTTAATGGCACTTTTTAACATCACGCAGTTGACAATATAACAAATAACACTGATCAACCATTGGAAGACTTTTATAACAATTTCATCCTCTTTTACAATCATTTCTTGCAAAACAATTTCATTCTAAATTCTTCATTCAATCTCTACCTGTGTATCACAGAGATAGAACAATTATTTTTTGGTATGCATAGGAATATCACAAAAACACTTTCTATGAACAACTTCTGACGACTTATTGCACTTTCCTTGTAAATTATTCATGTTAATTTCAATTTCGTAAAGATAATATAAAAATAGACAATATATGTTCTCGGCTGTGTCCAACTAAAAAATTGCTATAAAATATACTATTGGTGACATTTATACATTAGCTACTGATCGAATAATATTCATGTAGATTTCAATCCCCTGCAAAAACACGTCTTTGTTCAAATATTCATCATGATCATGTAGCAAGATTTTTGTGTTGTTCATTGGTGAGAAGCCAATAGCAGGAATACCAAGCTGAAAATAATATTATGATCCATAAAGCTACAGTTTTGCACAATATAAAAATTTGCTTTATTTTGTAATACTACACTTTTTACTGCTTCTTGTAATAGCTTTTCGTTACTTTTAAGGTTAGAAACTTTTGTTTATATGGGAAATGACAAAAAGGGCAGCCAAATTGCACTACCCTAATAGTCTTTTAAAACACAATGCGAGAAGTTCAATTTCTCATGCAAGGCTGACGTGTGACAAGCAGCTGTTTTAGGAACTCTTTTTAAGGTGTTGAGTTTTTTGTTGTTTGGGATTCTATGGGTTTATATAGGTCTAAAATATAAAATATTTTTTAATCATTCTCATATTTCATGATGAGAAAGGATGTAGTATAAATAGATAAGTATTTCAAGTAGCCAAAACAAATTTCTTTAACAAAATTTCAGTACTTGTAAAATAGATGTCAACAATATAATAAATTAAATTTTACAAAGATGAAAATGAGCCTTTCCAAATTAAAATCGTAATAAAAATAAAAGATAGGAATAATTTCTTGAATTATTTTTCAAATTTTCAATATCTATTTTTAGATTACTAAAATTTTGTCAAAAAAAGGTTTTTCTGTTGAATATGTGTCTATTATACTATATGGTTTTTCACCATGCAATATGAGAACAAGTAATCAAAAATTATTTTATATTTTAGACCTATAGAAAGGCAGAACGTCTCATAGCTTGTTAAAAAAAAAAGTATGTGCAACACAGGCAAGGTATTTTTTTTTACTGACAAGGAGAGTGCATAACCTTTGGGTCACTGATTTGTACCAAGTTGAAATGTCTTGTTTTAGAGTAAAAAAATATTGAACCCCTGTTGCAGGATTTATTCTCATAGGTCCTTTATCTCGAGATATGTACCATGTTATCTTAAAAATGCGTTATTTTGTTAAAATATGATGTCTCTTCTATTGACTCTCATATTGCAAATATTCAAGATACAAAAACCAGCAAAGATGATTGTAAAAGTACTAAAGGCTAAAATTTAAACCCTGATTCGTTAAAAAATATTATTTTTCCAGGAAATTATAAGCGATTAAATATACCCTAAAATGGCTAAAAATTTGTCTATTTTAAGCACTTAAATGGATCGTATTTTCAATCACTTTCTTACGCTATCTTTAATTGCTTATTTTTACTTAAGAATTAATATTTTTGAACGAATCAGGGCTTAAATTTTTGCTGTTAATGTCTACTTTTATAATCTTCTTTGCTCATTTTTGTATCTTGAATATTTGCAATGTGGCACTCAACACAAGAGACATTGTTTTTTTATCGAAATAGAGGATATTTGAGATGAGATTGCCCATATTTCAAGAAAAACAGCCCATCGGACGAAATTGTGAACACTGGGCTTCATTTTTAGGTACTAGAAATCGACTCTCGAATGCCCGCTAAAATCCGTTCCCCGCAGATTGCACACACTCCTTGTGAGTTAATGCAATAACATCAGTTTTTAATAAAATATTGTTCTCTTAGTTGAAAATGTAGATAATTTTTTTTTTTGTAAACATATTTTTTTACAAATTTAAATTTTTTCTTTGTATTGAAATTGTTTTATACTCACATCTCTTATGTACCGACTGTCAGTTCCTCCTGGAAAAATGCCTATTTCAAGTTTAATATTTTGTTTATCACAAGACTTTTTGAAGGCAAGCCAGAAAGGATTACTATCATTCAATTCAGTATTAGGAACAAATTTGTTTTTCTCCCCAAATGTGAAATTTACACCTTTGCCAGCTTCTTCACACCATTTTTTTAACATAGCTTCAAACTCTTTATGATCAGTATCAGGATCTATGCGGCAGTCAAATACAGCTGTAATATTATTAGGAATAACATTGGCTTGCACACCACCCTGTAATTAGAGAAATGAAATATTAAAAAAATCTTTTATTAAAGAAGGTTTAAAATTTTATTAATTTTTTGACCATTAGCTACTTTTTATTTAACTTATGCCAACTGAGATAAGCATACTTACCAATCTTTCATCCTTAATTATGAAAGCATATAAACACATAACATACAAATTAAATACTTAAAATTTCTATGAAATTTATATTTGGTAATATTAGTATTTTTTTTAAATTTTTTTCTTTAATAATGCCTGTATTAAAATTATAATGTAAAGATAATATATATTTTTTATCAATATATTTTAATCTGCTTCATCGCACAAATGTCAATACTTGATTTGAGAAAAATAATACCCTCAAATAAATATAAATAACATCATTTATTTGATAACGTGAAAAATATTGCAAGCAATAAAGATTGTACTAATAATATTAAAATGAACTTTGCATTATTTTGTCTATAAAACAAGAAAAATTATTTCTCTCTTAACTACAGACTTTTATATTTTACTTTTTTTCCTTTATATATAGTAATTTTGAAATATGCTTAATCTTAAAAGTAAAAGTATATTTTTAATAATGCAAAAAATGTTTTAGTGTAAAATAGAATAAATTAAAAATTAAATAAAAACAATTTACTATTAAGCTACGAATTTCCATGTCGCAATTATTTATTAATACAAAAATCAAATTTATTCAATTTAATTATCGATTACACAACTGTCTTATTAATTACTTCACAATATTAGAACTTTAGCCCTCGTTATTAAAAAACTTAATGTCCAAGATAACGTTCTACATCTAAAACTCCTTAGGCTGGAGAAAGTCTTTCGATAACATAGAGGCACACAAAATAAAAAACTGATTTGTGCAATGGACTAGACTATGATATTCACACAGCCACACCTCAGTATTGGCACCACCCGTCAGGATATTAAGATTTCCCTTACTCTAAAAATTTTAAAATATCTACAGCTAGGTCAACAAATTTTTTTTATTTATTTGGTTTATTGTGTTATAAGAGTACTAGTCGTCTGCTACAGAATCTATTTTGAACCATCTGGATACAAATTTTCTTTTTCAAGAAACATAAAATTAAAATTTTAAATTATACGATTATGATTTTTCTTTCTTTGAGATGTATAAATAACTGAAAATTTTCATTCAGATGATTCAAAATGAATTCCAAATGTGACTATGACTACTCTATATTACGATTAACTGAGTGATTAAACAAATTTTGTTAACCTTGCTATGAAGATAACTCAAAATTTTTAGAGTAAGGCATATCTCAAAATTCTGATGTGTAGGGCCAAACTGAGCTTATATTTGGTTTTAGCTATAGCAAAAAGAGAAAACGGGATTACCATAGTCTCATCCATCGTCCAAACACCTTATTTTATTTTGTAGTTTTGCATGTGTAATTAAAGGGCTATTGATAATAATAAAACATAATAGTATATTATGCACCATGGGAGGAAAAAACTTGGACGGTCCATAGCTTGTGTAAATTGTCACCCGAGCCAAATGCAACGGTGGCAAACACGAGCTGTGGACTGTCCAAGTTTTTTCCTCCCTAGATGCGTAATATATTATTTTGCTTGGCGAGCCGAAAGTATTACTTTTGCTCCCGGCGCCTGATCGCAAAGGTTGTATTTTTGGCCTCGCCAACTCTTTACCTCCCTAGTTGCGTAATATACTATTCATGTGTTGATTAATAAATATAAATTAGAATATGAATTATGTTATAGTTATAGAGTTCAATTATTTTTACTTAATTTTAAATCAAGTAGTTTCAATTAAACTATAAAAGCAGTTTTGTTCTACTATTACCATTAAAAAATTATTAAAAATGGTTACTTATAAGAGCAAAAAAATAAGTTAAATGATTAATATACATACATTGATTTTTGTTAGATTGACAGATGTAACATTTCCCAATTTTAGTTTTGGATCTAAAAGTCTATCCTTTTGTTGAGCTCTAAAGTCCATAAACCGATCAATAATTATTCGTAATTTCTCACCAGCAGTATTGTCTAATAACATGGAACCGTGACCAGGATTTCCGGGGCAATGCACATGTACATGCCAAATAGTTCTTTCTCCGTTAAACATGTAATAATTGCTTGTAGGATTAGCTACTCCTTCATCCAAAGCAAAGCCTACATTCAATGCTTTAAAATCATTTGTATGAACAAATTCTTTCATTCCTAATACGCCACCAACTTCTTCTTCAGGTACAAAGGAAATATGAATAGTTCTTTTGCATTTTTCTTCATTTAATTGCATACGACGAATGGCTTCCAAATATTGTACACCCACACATTTCATGTCTTGGCTTCCTCGGGCATAAATATTCCCTTCATCATCCATATGAGCACTGAAAGGTGGATATGTCCATTGCTCCTGAAAATCATACAAATAAGTAAACATTTCTTATATTGTAAAAATAAAATAATTTATAAAAATAATAAGTTAAATTCACGATTACATTCAACAAAATATACCTATGCTAAAATATTTATTTGAAAATTTTCACTAAAGTAATATAAAATAAGAAGAACAATGACATTCTTGCTTAAAGTTGCACTGACTACAAGAAAAAAATAATATACTAAGTTATTCAATATTTGATCATTATATATTATTACCCTAGCGGAAAAAAATTAATGAAGACAACAGTTGATATCTGAAGATTTCGGAAGAAATCAGAAGAAAACTGAAAATATCAGAAAATAACTGA
>JAPYZP010013432.1:0-10045 GCA_030522985.1 Torymus sinensis
ATAAGAACTATTCCCTCCCCCACATTTCTTATAGCCACCGCTCGGTATTTTACAGATGGCGCGCTAGAATGTACGATCGTGAATAGACTCGAAGATGAATTGAGAACGCAGTTTTCATTACATGTCATTTTGCCGGGCATGTGCATGCACATGTGTTTGTACCACGTGAGATATATGTACACGTGTTTTGGCATTTTTTGAATTTATAGGTTATTATATATCATTTTCCTTAATTTTAGGATTAAGTAGACATCATTTTTTTACTTGCCGTTATGATATTGTTTTCTTGTCGAATACGCAATTCATCATGAATTTATTCGTTATAAATAGGTAAGTTGTTTTTTATGTCATTTGGTAGAGTAAGAAAAAAAATAATACTTACCAACGGGATATTTTTTGAAGGTACGAGGCAGATGAGTGGAAAAAGGAAGGAACGGAGGGACCTCAAGATCATCTTTCGGATTTGTTGAAGCGAATAGAGCAAAGGAAACGTGAAAAAGAAGCGGCTGCAAAAGCTGCAGAAAATGCTCCTACAAAACAAACTCCCGAACAAACAAATGAATGCAGCAGTCAAGCTGCAGAGAAGCAAGAGAAGAAAGGCAAAAAAAGAAAGGGAAAGAAAAGAAAACTTGAGGAACAAGCAGTTATAGACACAACTGAAGCTCAATCAGAAGAAACAGCTGAAGCTCAATCAGAACAAACAGTTGAAGCTCAACCAGAAGAAAGCGTAAAAGAAAATGGTGTAGAATCTAAGAAAGATTCGACTGAGATAACACAACAACAAGATTTTACAGTTTTGGGAAGTAAAAAACGCTTGAAAACTCAATCAGCGAAAAGAGTTTTACCTCAATGGCTTACGCATCCTGAAATAGTTCATCCAGATTTAAGCAGTGGTACTAACTTGGATGATATAGAAGCAGCTTTAGATTCTAAGATAATAGAGAAACTCAAATCTGACGGTTTTAATAGGTTATTCCCTGTTCAAGATCGTGTCTTATCTTGGCTTCTAAAATGTGATAAAGATTATAGAGCTGGAAGGTGGGTTAGAGATACATGCGTTTGTATGCCAACAGGAAGTGGTTAGTTTTCATTTTTTATTTAATCTATACTGCAACGACTAATCTACTATTTTTGGTAATATTATAATTTTGTTCATATAGGAAAAACTTTATCTTATGCTCTTCCAATTATTCAACTACTACAGGATAATTTTGTACGGCTTGTACGATGTCTCATTGTCTTACCTGTCCAAGAACTTGCAACACAAGTATACGAAGTTATATTAAAGTATTCGAGTGGCACATCATTGAGAGTAGCTTTAATTTCTGGAGCTTCATCGTTTAAAGAGGAACAAGAAAGACTAATACAAAAAAGTATATTATTTTTTAGTAATTTTATAATTTTTATCTCTGAATTTTATGCTAAATAATATCATTTGTATTTTTAGCTGAAAAAGGAGATTATATGAGTCGTGTTGACATAGTTATAGCCACACCTGGACGTTTAGTAGATCATATAAGAAAAACTACAGGGTTTTCACTCTCTGCCTTAAGGTTTTTAGTCATTGATGAAGCTGATCGTGCAACAGATTGGCTACAATATATTCCATTTCCTCACACTAAAGCTCCTCCCCTTTCTGTTGCAAATATTCGTTCTAGGTAATATTCTCAAATAACACTCTATAATTAAAAGGATTCCATAACACTTATATTATTTGATAATATATAATTTATTTTTGAACAGTTGGAATACACCAGCTCAGAAAATACTTCTGAGTGCTACATTATCTCAAGATCCAGAAAAATTAAGCAGATTAGGTCTATTTCGACCAATCCTATTCACATCAGCTGCGGTTGATTTTGCAAAATTAGACAAAGATTTGAATCTAGATGAAGATTTGAATAATGTTGTAAGTCGTTACGGAAATCCTAGTGAATTAACTGAGAAAGTTGTTGAATGCACACTTCAACACAAACCATTAGCACTGTATCAAGTGCTCATGGAAGATGACGTTGTTGAAAAAACTCTGGTGTTCACAAACTCGAGCGAAGCAGCTCACAGATTGGCACTTCTTTTACAATCTTTACTTAAGAGCAAAGATGTAACTGTCGGGGAACTTTCTGCTCAATTAGGATCTAAGCAAAGAGAAGAAACTCTTGAAAAGTTCATTCAAGGAACATTGCGAGTGTAAGTTAAAATTTTCAAGTTATAAATTTGAACTTGGAGGAGTTTTAGATTTGAATGTAAATTAATTAAAAGTATTATAAGATATACGTATTTTTCAATTTCATTAACGAACGTATTTTTCTATTTGTATTTTCAGACTTGTTAGTTCAGACGCGTTAGCCAGAGGTCTCGATATTCCTGGAATTAAGCTCGTCATATCTTACGATCTTCCAAAACACGTAAAAGGCTATATCCACAGAGCTGGTAGAACGGGTAGAGGTGGTATGCTTGGAACTGCCGTTTCCCTTCTTTTGCCGAACCAGATACCCCTATTCAGCCGAATGCTGGCTAAGGTACACAGAGCAGTACCGACGGTCGAGAAAAAGGATTTGAAGGACTTGGCTGAATCAGTGAATTACGAAAGTCACTTGGAAAACTTGAAAACTTCGTTGTCGAATCAACAGGAAGAAAATCTTCGTCGAGTAAAATCTCACAAACGAGTTGTTAAGACGTGATAAAATTATAATTTGTAAAAAGTATTAGCTTATAAGGTAAAAAAAGAATTGTACAGTTTTGTTGAATAACATCGATAATAACATTTTATTGTCTGAAGTTAATAGTATTATACATAGTACACTCCTCTGTCTTATAAATATGTACCACGTTGTTCGATAGATAATTTTCTCTTAAAACTGGATTCAGCAAACTCTAATAACTCTTGTATCGCTCCATTCACTCATCTCGACCAAGGCAGTGATTCTTAATTTAATCAATATACAAAAGATAAATATCGTAATGACTTGGCGAGAATATCATACTAACTCTTTTCATTTCTATTATTGCTGCGAGCAACTTTTCTCTTTTGAATAATGCGTGCTGTTTTCAAGACTCCTTCAGCGATTGAACTAAACAGATTTATCGATTGAAGGTTGCTAGTTTTGTAGACTACATAGATTTAAAGCTGTCCAATGATGCTGCCTTTTTTATATTCGTTGTATCGAGTGTGTCTAAACCTCGAAAGAACGTAGCATTATTTGATTAATATATTTAAAACTGAATTATTTCAAGTAGTATTTTACAAAATGAATAGATGCTAGAAGTTTACAAGCTACATAACGTTCTTTCGAAAAGACAGTTTTTTTTTAATGAATTGCGCAACGATCTTGAAATAGTTTTACATAAAATCTAATATTACACTTTTGGAGAATTGCAGAATCGTACGACAAATTTTAACGTCAGCCGTGTAAATTTCCATTCGTATTTTTACAATTAATTTTTTATTTACATGATGAAAAGAGACGTTGGATAATAAATATCCCCTTTAGGCCAATAACTTAACATTTTTTTTACAATAACAGCAGAAACTAAAACTGACTTTCAGTTTAATGATTCATTTAGGTTTACAAATATAATTTTTATAATTTAAATTAATAACAAAATAGATATTTTTCGCATTTTTATATCAAATATATTGTTCTAAGTCCAAAGGATACATTATTCTATGCATAATGGACAATAGAATTCAGCTACATGTTTTCTTAGAAACATAATGTTTGAAATTACACAAAATAATAAAATTTTTATTTTTATCCATATTATTGTATACCATAACTGTTTTCCAATGGTAAATTATATTTATTATACTGATAATTTTGATTACAACAAGCAATTCATACGTAAGCTTAATTTTATTAAAGGATAACGCTCTATAAAATTATATTAAAAATAAAATAACTTTCTAATTATATGTATTAACACGTTAATATCATATATTATTTACATATTATTTCTAGACAATATTCGACTAAACGTTATCTGCACTCGATGTACGTACGTATGATTGTCTACTAATATATGAAATATTTTACACTACAAAACTTCCAATTTAAAGTAATTTTAATTCCATTCTGATAGCATTAATTTTTAATTGCCATATCGACTTAACATGTCTATCTCTGTGAACTAAATATTAAATAAATTTACAACAGTTATTAATATTCGTGTCGCTTAACGGTCAGATTTTGAAGAGTCCATTAATAAAATAAAACTTTGCGTTTCTCTTTCTCCACAGGCTTCAGATAGGTACATATATATATTTTGTGTTTTATCGAACGGGTTTCAATTTTATACACACACGTATGCACATATTTATTTTGATGATTGTAATGATTCGCCAACTCAATAAATTCAAAATTCGCAAATAAGTTCAAACGAACCCAGTTATACATAATTATATGCTTTGTAAAATTTATTTTCATGTATATGCCAATTTCGATCTCATCATTTAAACTGAAAGTCAATTTACACTCGCACGCAACCAAATAACATTTTTTCCTCTTCTCTTCTCGATTCTGCGGTGAAAAATAAATATAAACGCTATCCGCGAATTACACGCCAACGAAAGTTAAAAAATTTTTCTACACGTAGCTCGGTCGTACATAAGAAATTAAGGCTCGTGAGAGAGATCATTGATGACACGCGCGCGTGATCGCCAACATCGCCGCGCGTACACCACACACTCTATGTATAATTTTCCCGTGGAAAAATAGAAAAAGCTTGCGTTGCTCCCGAGCGTCTTACAAAGTCCGCCTATTGCTTCGGTTCTCTACACGTTTATTGCGCTTTTCGACAAGTAAAACGCAAGAGTGCCAATCTTTTTACACACAGACACACGCACACACAGAGCTCGAAAAAGCGAAACGCAAAATTGCCAGCTTTACATCTCATTCTTTCTTTCTGTTTTTTCTTACAACGAACGAAGCAATCGAGATATGCATTTCGAAGATTTACCGACCATGATCCGCGGCTATATATAATTGGTTACACACATATATTTATGTATATACTTGTATACCGAGCAAACTCATTTTTATGTCGCAGGACCGCTCGCGTGCCGCGGCCGCGCAAAATGATTCGAGGGCGTTGGATAAAAAAGGTCCATGTCCGGTCGAGCTTATTACGATACAAGTATTTATTGTCGTGATTCATCGCTCTTGCAGGCGAAAATTATTTCGTGACACGCGAATTAATAAGTAAAGCACCTCGTGAGTTATTCTTTTCGCACGGTACTGATATATCTTATGTATATATATATTTTCTTTTATTCTTACTCGTTTATTTTATACATTCTTACTTACAGGGGTTTGCGACGCTTCCCGCGAATCGTCTCTATATAATATATATTATACGCTAATAGCTTTTTCGCGCTGAAATCATCGTTCAACACTAATAAATCATTCTAGTAAATTAAGACGTTTTTTTATTCTCCTCAAAGTATTCTCTCTCTCTATCGTTTGTACAATAGTATATTACGCACCATGGGAGGAAAAAACTTGGACAGTCCATATCTCGTGTCAATTGGCAAACACGAGATGTTAGTGGGCTGGCCAATTTTACTTCCGTGGAGTGTATACTATTTTTCCTCACACCGAAGCCGAAAATTTCACATTCCCGTTTTTGCTCCGGGCGGGAATGTGGTACTTTCGGCCCGATGCGAGGAAAAAACGGTTTTACAGCTACAGCCTCTTGCGCGAATCGAATTTTTTTGATATTTTTCCCTTATGATATTTGTAAAAAAAAATATAACTTTATAAAAAATGGTATTGTTTATTGGGTTTCGTGGGCGTTTTTCCGTGAAATTAATTAAGTATCGACTGGCTCAACAATTTCAAGCGTCAAGAAAATTAATATTCAAATTGATTTAAAATATCGCAACCATTTGAACTATATACATTATATATTAAACATTTCTAAATAAAAATTTTGAAACAATACGATAAATAATGAAAATTATTACTTCATTACATTACAATCGTCAGTGACACACAGAACGAAATTCATCCGATCTACATCTTCTATATAAATTTTAACTTTGGATCATACTAAAATCTCTACAAAAACTCAACCCACATCAGCCATATCTCCGATTTTCAAAGAACACACGTATACAACCGACAATGCGAAAATCTCAGCGACAGCTGACCGTCTTGACGCAGTGTTATACCGCGCACGTGCGCGCGCGCTGCGCTCAACTATGCGGCTACAGCAGCAGGGGCTCCTCATCCGCATCTCGGTCGATAGCGTATACGCGCGCGTGAACGTTGACCGTCCCGGCTCTACATATACAGGTATATCAGCGCCGGCTTAATTAACATCCCGCGTGCCGCTGTATAATCCCTGCGGTGGTAGGTTGGTGTCTTAAACCGAGCGAAAAATTCCGCGCCGGTTGCGGCGTGGGATTCGTTTTGAGAATTTTCATTGGCGATCGAACAACCTTGTGCCTTTTTTCATTAGGAGCGGCTGAGTAATGGGAGGTTGCTGCTATTATATAACGCGAAGGCGTCAGCGGTTTTGCCGGTGAAACGGATCGCTCTCTTGATTAATTTTAGAAGGGCGTAATATACTTAATTAAAATTTTCCTTTTCGCGGGTTGAGAATATATACATATATATTCATTTCGTTATGGATGAAAATGCGGATTTGTTTGAAAGGCTTTTTAGCGTGATTTAATTTTGGTTTCTTTTTTTTTCTAACGTTCCTATGCATACAACTCGTCGTAATGTAATGAACAATAATTATTTTTCAAAACGAAAGCGAATTTAAAATAATAGGTTTTTGGTGTTTCCAGAGGCTCTCTATATGTCGATGTCCAACGCTCGGCGGTCTTTCATCCCTACTTACCCTTAATTAAAACCCTATCATGTGTCCGCGACGCTTGCTCGTCTTTTTTTCCCTCGTCTAAAAAAAAAGAAAATAAAAAATCGATCACGCCTTTACCGCGGCCTCCTCCTCCTCGTTATATATATCTACATCTTGGTTTGATTACGTGAGCCGCGCGCGCGCGCGCAACGCCAACCGATATACGCTCGCATCATTGGCACTCGTTCGGTTAAAACCCTTTTTATATATATATATTTATATATATAGCATTTACTTTTCCCCCCACTATAACAGCGCTAAAGTATTTCGTTTTCTAAAGCAGTCGGGATTCTTCCGCCTCCGTGACCTGTATAATGGTGTGTATGTTTATATACTCTTATATATGTATATGTATAGTATTTACAGCCTCCTATATATCTTCTTCCCGCTTTCTTCGCCTCGCGCGCTGGACCGGCAAATCTCGATGGATTTTTTTCTTCTTCTTCTTTCTTTTCGACCTCGTTCGCTCCTGCCTCGCGGATTTTGGGACCGACAAAAATTGTATTCTTCTCGCTCCCGTTCTCAGCTTTTCTTTTTTTTTTAATTTTATCGTTATACATCTCGTTGCGCAATACGCCCCTATACATAGCACGGTTTCCGCGAAATTCAAAATATCACAATCTCTGCCTCGCGCGTCTCCTGTCGATTATCTTGGGTCTCGCATCACGTGCATATATAAGTCGCTCGTGAGAATTCTCTGTCTTTTATACACGTAATTGTCAAGCGGCATTTATTACTATTAAACGTATACATTCAGAAACAATGTGTATGTTCGTAAATGCGATATATATATCATATCTGTATGTTCTGTTTTTTTTCTTTTCTTTTCTTTTTTTTTGGTTGTTGCGCGGAGTACAACTGGATTTAGAGTTTTGATTGTAACGTTTGGTTCCAAAACCTAATTAACATTTAAATGCGGTGTGGCAAAAGTGGATCAAAAAGCGGGTGTTGCGTTGTCTTTTTTCGTCCGCGTACAAAAAGTTTCCTCGGGGCACTCCGAAGAATGGGAAGCGTAATACCGCGCGTTCCGGAAAAATTTACTGAAATTTAACTTCTTCTTCACTTTTTTTTACTATTTTACAATTTCTTTAAGGGACACTATACAATATTACCTTGTAAAAATTACGTAAAAATGCCATATTTACCTTGTTTACATATGTTTGTCTTATTTTTACAATTCATACAGTTTAATAAACAATCGATGGCTTTAACATGACCGCGACGCAATTACGCTTCCCACACTTCCCCGATTACATAAGATCGCGCCAAAAGAATAACAAAAAATAAAAACAAAAAATCCGATAAACATAATGATAATATTCGACTCCTAAACTCGCGCGCGCGCTCGCTCGAGCGTGTACCGCCTATAAATATTGATATATTTCTTTAAACACGTACCCGCCCCCCCCCCCCTGTTCCCTCATCGCATTATCGTCCCTACGCACGAGCCGCCGATAAATCTATGTATATTTACAGTCATCCTCGGCCCTCCCCATCCCTCTCTCCACGGTATACGCAATCGTTATAACAATCGAACGCGAAAAAACGAAACGAACGATTCATGTATGGTGTGTGTATATATACGAACACAACATGTATATATGTTCATATTTATAGAACCAGCGCGGGCCGCCCGTGTCGCTGTGTTATGCTTCTGCCAGCGCGTCGCCTTATAAATGTAAAGGAAGACCCACTCGCGATGTGTACATACACGTATATATATGTGTGTATATTATTATATGTATATGCGTACATATGTAGAGCTGCGCTGCGCCTGGCGGACGCGCGCGTCGTGCATTATGTGTGCGTTTGATGTTCCTCCGCGCGGGGAAGGATTGCGGCTGATATGCCGGATGCGTGAAATATATATAGCGTCTGGGGTGGCAGTGAACCGGATGCTCTCGTTAACGTTTCGTTATCACTAGTAGTCTAGTATAATTTTAATTAAAAAATCGTTGGCGCAAAATTTCCAATAAAAAAGAGAGAAATATACTTAAAAGACTGCGAAAGCATTTCGATTCACCCGCCAACAAACGATGAAAATTTTTCCCATCTTCCCGCCTCAATTTTCCGCCGAACGTGCGGCATTCCTTTGACACTCTCCCCACTCTCCCAATAATACGAAAATTTTTCAATCCTCACGGCGAAACAATCCTGGCTCGCGCGCGATCGGGTCGAGCAAAATCGCAATCCCCGCGCGATATACAACTCCTTCACAATCTCACGCGCGACGGCGGCGGCGAGACACCCTCGACATATATTTTACGATCCGGGGCCAATCCTTTCCTCTTTCGCCCGCGCCGCGTCCGCTTAACGCCCTTACAATAATCGCTCTCTATACACCTATCCTCGATTCTCTATATAAGACCTCGCCCCCGCCGATGAAATATATATTTACACTCCGCACGCCTCTCTCGTGCGCGTGCGCCTCTTAACGAGGGATTGTCGCGGTTCTCTCTCTCTATATCGAGGAAGAGGTGCTCGTGATGCGAGGTGGAGAGCGTGCTAAAGGTCACTCGAACGAGCGAGTGGAGGAGGGTGGAACAGAGGAGAAAGCGTGCAGCGTGATATGTTGTGTGTCTGTGTGTGTGTGTATAAAGGGCGGTATGGAGTTCGATTTTTGTCTGGATGTGGAAAAATATATTCGGATAGAGCGTCGATCTGTGAGAACCGAGAGAAATAATGTGTGCAACAACGTCTAACTTTCTATACTGTAACCCGCTTTACACTCTCCCTATATATATACACGTATATATATCACATATACGCAACAATAGAAATTTATTTCAACTCTTCTCTATACGAAGTGAATGTATGTATATATACCGATGTGTATTATTATATATTATACTACAGACCCTCGGCTACAGGATATATCAGGCACGATTTTTAACAAACCAAAGGTGGCTCTCCACCAGCCTCTGCCACGAGCACCTCTTCCCCCTCTGCCCCGGCCCCTCCTACCCGCCCTTCCTCATTACACGATCCTCCATATGAGAGCGCACGCGCACAGGCCGATCGTCATCAGCACGAGTCTCTCGTCGGGCCTCACGGCCCCGTTCACGATGTTCCACATGGGCGGCACCGAGGGCTGCATGTGCGGCCTCTCGGTGCGCTGCTGTCCGCCACGCGTCGCCTGTCCGTTCATCGTCTGGGTGGTCGAGCCGCCCTGGCCGACCGC
>JAPYZP010013439.1:0-11879 GCA_030522985.1 Torymus sinensis
GTTATTTATGCCCGCGAAATTTTCATTTATCCGTTCACCCGCGTTTATATATACTGCGCATACACATATATACTGAAAACAAACGATCGTTGAGAAACGCAGGCGTGTACATAAACTTTCTGCACGCGTGTATATGTACTGGAGAAGAAAAAAACCTCATTTCCGATTGAATTACAGGCGCTCCGAATATACATCCAGCCCCGTGAATTATGTACAATAATTCCAATTGATCAACCGGGGTAAACAAAAGCCAATCGCTCGGTAGCGGCGGCGGCGGCTACCGCAAATTTCGATCTTATCTCCGATGCATTATGCGCATATACGTTTCTATTTATGCACTCGCGCTGTAGTATGTGTGTGTGTGTATATAAATATAGCATCTGTCGCGATGCGCACGCGCGTAACAGCTTATGCTAATCCGTGACGCGCGCGAATCGCGTGAAGAGCGCTGCACTGGGCGCCATTTTTACGTATGCGGGCCGCGTATGGTGTGTGTAGGTACATAACTTGATGATTTGAGTCACGTGTGGCACGCGCGTGGCCGGATGACTCATTATACGATATCGGCGTTAGTGGTCTTCTAATGGCCGGTTATTAAAGTACGCTTTAACAAGTACGTTATATGCGTCGTATGATTTATGCTTGTTAATTTGTCCATTGAGATCGGAAGATTATACTCGAAATTTCTGTCGCACACGTGTGTTATTTAATCATAATTCTTCGTGCTGTTCGCTTACTATAGCGCACAAAAGCGGGAATTTCCCTCTAACCGCGGAGATCCATCAAAAATGGGAAAAATACAACACGTCGTCGCATCGAGCGTTTATACCTCCGCGCGCGCAGCGTATACAACAACCTCAGCGTCGTCTCCCAAACGCGCATATAAATTTCCGAAGCGCGTAAACATCTGCGCGCGAGAGCTCGCACCGAAAAGTGAAAATTTACGAGAGGCGATAGACTCCTCTCTACGCACTCTCTCTCTTTCTCGTGTACATATACGCATGCCGGAATTCGCGCGCGATGCCATCGGATAACGTACAACCCCGCGCGCGCGTGCACACATCGCATCGATCAGTATAGCAGCTCCTTCTTGCGCGGTGGCGAAGAGAAAAAACTTGGTCGGCGGTGCGCAGGGATGTATCGGCAGCGAGGCATCGAGCGTCGAAGCATATATATATACCTGCCAGCGCGAAACTACTGGGTATATATGCGAGAGTGAACGAAGGAAGGAAGGAAGGAGTCGCACACACGGAGCTATCAAATGTCTGACGAATGCGCAGGAATGCCTATCGCCGGAGGATCTCTCTGCTGAAGCTGTGCGAGGAGGAGGAGGAGGACGTCCTCTCTCTCTCTCTCTCTCAAGACAGGTAGCGGACACAAAGGGAACCGGACACTCTCTCGTGGGTTTTATTCCACCCTTGAGAGAGAGAACTTACCCTATACTATAGTATATGTGTGTGTATGGATACGGGGAGCTGTGCGATATTTCTCGCAGGTGCAGGAGAGAGAGAGTGGCCGGTAAATATCCTTTAATTATACGCGCGAGCCGCTGGATCTTTTTTCTCCGCGCGCGCGGGGATATTATATACACGCGGCAACCGGATATCTGCGCGCATTTGTGCCGACGTTAACGCCTCGCGCTCGCGTATGCAGGTTCTACGTTATTTTCTGCGTATCTATGATGATGTATATATATATGCGTATTAAGAAAGGATTGTAACATAAACAAACGTTGTCCAGTTTCTCAGTCGCAATCTTATTACCATCGGCCTTATCGCCAACACTATACTACCACCGAAACGACACACACACGCCGGTGCTTTGCAAGCGAACACTTTGACACCGGCGCTACTCGCGGGCGTTGGGTATGGGACTTTACATCCTAGATAGCGCCGGCGGGGCCACCCACGGCGCCACAGCTTATCCGGGATCTTCTCTCTCCCTCACTCGCGCGCGCGTCGTTGTTATGACTCGGTACTCATCTCTCTCGTAAAGGAGAGGAGATTCTTTCGGCCGCGGTGGTGTATCGGGTTCCACGTCCGGCTCCGCGCGCATTGTTTTCGCGTAACCCGCGCGCTGCCGGATCGGTGTTGCATTCGGGCCAATTATACGTTAGATGGCAAAAAGGGTGTATAATTCGTCGCACGTGCAGCGTGTCAATAACGTCTTTTATAGACGAGCGGGGAATCGTAACCCCCCCAGGCGTGTATATGCGGTTTTTATTTTATTGCCGAGAGATAGTGCGGTTCAAGGATTTCATAAAGTTTCCGTTTATTTTTCCTTATTGGCCTTTTATACCTCTTATCCCTCGTCAAGTACAAAAATATTAATATACATTATCGCGGAATTACGATAATTGGGTCGTTAAATTTCCGCTAACATTATAAATTCGTAAAACCAAAAAGGCGAATATAATATATTATTATGAAATAATTTCGCGGGCATATATATATTTTCGTTCGGGGCAACACTACTCGCAACTTTATCCCCCGTATCAATTATTTATTCACTTAATTCCGGCTAAATATCCCACGCGGTAACAACTACGAGCGTAATTCACGTTTTCGGCGCGCGCAGCAACAGCCGCAGCGGCAGCATCCAGCAGTCTCCCGTCGCTATACAGCCGCAGCAGCGCAAACCGGTTGTCTTAAAACGCGCTCCTCTCTCCCTCTCTTCCTGCGCTATCGCGTAATTCAGTAGTTACTCAGCTATAAGCGACTGTAAATCGTCCGGACTGTACACACACACACACTCGTGCAGTTCGCCGCGATGATAATGTGTAATTTCTCTCTCTCTCGCTTGAAAAAAGTTCCGCGGAATTACACGTTAATTTGCCGACGGGGTAACTCGGGGCCCCGCATCGACGCGGGCGACTAATTAATAAAACGTGTTTTATTGTGTACATGTACCGGTATTGGGCAATCCATCTCGCCAAGCTGCTGTGTTGCTCGACAAACGCGTAAACGCTTTGCGCAAGACTATTCGTGTTTTTAATCGTGTGTGTGTGTGTATATATACGCGCGCCCGCGCGAAAGATTTATGTGAGAATCGTTAAAAAGGCCGCGCGCGCGAGAGTTTTTCCACCTGAGCTTAATTTACGAGATACTGCGAGAGAGACGAGAAGGTCGGCAAAAAGGAGAGGCGTATGGTGTTTTGCACTGTGAGAGAGAAGTCCGGAAATTGCTACCGAGCGGATTAAAATATTTCGACGGCTGTCCGGCGCGGTGGTCCAGAGATCTCTATCGCACCTGCGCGCGTCTCGTAAAAATCGATAATTACGAGGTTCGTGCTTCGCCTTCGAGAGCGAATCCTCGCTACATGGTCTTTGTTTCGCGAGAGAGAGAGCGCCGTGTCCGAATGTTCGCTGCCGTGGGATTATTAATACGTGTGGGAGTGATCAAGTAATATCGCGGCGCCCGTTGTTTGGGCGTTTAATTGATTTGTTTTATAATACTGCGCGCGCGCGCACTGCACGGTAAGAATTAAAACGCTGTTTTTCAATCGGAGTAGTAATTATTTGTTTGTATGCTTGCATTCTACAGGCGAATTTATTGCGGTTTAATATGGATGTGTCGATATACGAGAAAGGCAAATAAATTGTTCTTTTGTCATTTTCGAGGTTTAATAAATTATAAAAAATATATGTCGTATATATCTTATTAAATCAAAATCTATCCTGCTAATTCACTCAATTCCCCTCGTTATCTCATGAATGTCAATCCCCCGCAGAAAAACGGTGCGCGCTTCCATTATTCCTAATGGCGAATTATCCCCGTCGCTTCTTACCTCACTCTATCATCTCAACCAACACGCCGTACCTCGCCTACAGCCAAACCAACTCCTCCTGCTTCCCTTAAAAAAAAAAATTCAACAGTAGCTCAAGCTCGCAAAACCGTTCGCTCGGCGCATTTAACGCCTCGTCACGAGTATAAGCCGCTCTTCGCTCGCGTAAAGAATCGCCTCTCTCGACACAATATCAAGTAGAATACGCGCTATATATATTATAGCGTTTTTACCCTCGTCGACGAGGCGAATTCCGACGAGTTTATCCCCTCGCTGAAAATGCAGCCGCTGCCTCCGAATCGATTTCCAGACCGGGAATCCGGAACGTTACGGATTCCTCGGGTTTCTTGCGCGGCCTGTGGCTGAGAGGAGAGAAGATTCTTAGAGCGGCCGCGAGTGAATCGATCTTGACGGCTGCGCTAAGTGAAACGCGAGTATACGCGCAAGAGGAGACGAAAGTGATTTTCGCTTTTTAGGAGAGAAAGACGACGCGTGCGACGAGGTAATCGATTAACGAGGTGATGAGCAAGAGAGGAGAAGGAGAACGTAAATATTCGTGGTATAAGGAATTTTGCGTGGGTGTGGCGGCCACTTTTGCATTTTCTTTTCGTTTTATCATTATACGACGTTGGAATACAAGGTATTGTAGATCACACGTTTACTCCAGCACCGCCGCGTGTAATATACCGAGATTTTATTCGTTTTTAACGCCGGGCCGCGCACAAAGCTCGCTAAAACTTATTTATACTTTCGAGAAAGCCGTTATTATAAAGCGAAAGAGCTAGTGCATAAACATAAAAACGCGCACTACACACGGGCGTTACAGAATATATATATATTCCAGCGCGATTTACACGCTTAATGTCTTATTCAGTTGTCTAGCTTATATGAAGTCATTCCATACCGATAACGCAGCCCAAACGATTCCCTTAACTCACCGACATATACAAACACACTAACGTTTTCTTGATCCCCCTAATAAACCTCTCCCCCGCATTTTTTAGATTCCACTGGGTACAAGCCCCGCTCGGCCAACTGCGCTCGTAAATATCCGAAAAATTTACAACCCACACGTACGAGGCGACGCACCTTATGCGTCGGCGGCGGCGGCAGTACAAAGCTACACACACGCGCGCCATGTGGCGTTTCGCGGGGCACGCGCCGATATCCACACCCACGCGCGCGCGCGCACGGGGGGCCCCACACGCGTGTGCCGCAGCCAATTTTTCGGCCGTGGAATATATAAGCCGACAGACGGGCCCCGGCGCGTAGAACTAATGCATTAGAGACGCGTGTGCTGCTGCTGGATCGTGGAGCATGTGCGCGTGAGGTTTTGTTTTAGGAGGAGAAGGAGGTGGAGATGTGGAGGAGGGTGCGTGCAACAGGTGGATGTGGTACGTGGATAGGTTTTTTGAGGAGGGGAGGGAGGCTATGATAAGGTGGAGAGGTTGGGATGTGGAAAGAATCGGAGACTTCGGTGGTAGTAGATTATGAATAATGGTAATGCTGACTGTTATAATAATTAATGCTGCTATTTATGGATACTATCGTATCTCATCGTATTGTTATTTTGTATCGCATAAAAATTAAAATTCATCTTTTTTTCACTTATTTTATTAATGTAGTTTTGTTTCTATGCTAATTTATGTTTTTCTCGCGCTGATGTATGTCCGTGCACCTTGTACGGAAACGGTCGAAATAAATTTCTCTGTCTCGGAAAAAGAAAAAATTTGAAAAACAAAAATAAATATTTATCATCCCATTATATAAAACTCTCGAAATTGCCGTGTGTTTAGCATTTCATTGTGTTCGATAACTTTCGAAATAAACGTTCATTCCAGGACCTACTTTTAACATACAACAATAAACAATAAACACCAACTTTCTTCCTAAATACAAAGCCAAACACCCAACTTTCTTCCTAAATACAAAGCCAAACACCACGCAGCTTGCATCATTAATTTTTCATTAGGCCCCGAACATCCGTGTCTCTGAACCAGCCGCCGCTATTTACACTTGTTCCATCCTCCGAGTGACTTACCTACACCTAATCCCGCGGCAAAAATTAAAGGCGCAACGGAAGCCCCGGGTTTTAACTAGCCTTTCACGCCCATAGCGGAAAGCCCATACATCCCTCTCTTCCTTCATCCTCCGCTCGCGCGACTCCTTTCAAAGCGGAATATTGCGAAAGGCGTCGGCGTCCACAATGATTTCACGCGCATATATGCGAACTGGATCCCTCGTCCGAGTCTCGTTGACCTGCGCCGCGAGAGGCTCAGCGTGTCATCGACGACGCCCACCCACACCAGATTCCCGACAATGCCTCAATGGGACATCCGGTTTTCGCTACAGGTGTGTGCAGTCTCTCTCTTCAACTGTTTCTACGTGTGTGTGTGAGAGAACGGCTCGGACGACGGTCTCGTATAGCCTTTTTCGAGGTTTTTAAAAAGCCGGACGGGGGGATTGTGTCAATTCTTGTTCCTCTTCCTCCTCTTCTTTTTTCGCGCGGGAACGATTTTACACGCTGATTTCACGTCGAAGCGAGGCGGACTGCGCGGAATTCCGTTTATGAGCTGGCAGAGTGATAATAAAGAAACGCGGTTTGGAAAGGTGGGCACACGGGGGTGGGTGATTTTTCCTTTTTATGTTTGTTAATTGTACTTCCAGGTTTTAGGTTATATTTATGTGAAAAATTATAGTTACGAGATGTGCAGAATATATATTTTTATTTTTGCTGGTAAATAAATATTGGATTAATACTGAATTTAAATTGCCGTAATTATCTTCGTTTCCTACTTTCTAAATCTCTCATTGTTATCGCGCCACAATATCTCGTTTACGAAGTAAAATAAATTCTTACGCCATTTAACTTTATCGATTATCATTTATGATGAATAACGAGTGATTTCTACTAGAGGTGTTATACTAAAGAATATATTTCCGAGTGAAAGTCGCTGAATATATATATTCGTTCGACTACGTCAAAATATTTTAATATTCAACAACAAAAAGCCAATAAATATCTCGAAAAGTCCAAAACCAATACCCCCAAGATTGTTTGCCTTCAAACCAACAATTCACCGAATTAACTCGTCAAGCATCAGACACCCCGAGAGCCATCTCACGTTTTAACCACTATCGAATTCCAACGGCCGCACGTATACACCCATAAAATACGAGCCGACGCGCGCACGAAAATTTCGCGTTCACACTTCCTATGCGCGCGCTCCAGTTGCGCCACTAACCCCTTAGGCCCTCTCGAAACCTCTCTCTTCCCAAGCACTTCGACTACTTCTTCTACGAGCAGCGAACAACAAAAAAAACTGCGCTGCTTAGGCCGCGCTCGCGAACTTTAGTGGCATCGTAAACCGGTATCTTTAATACGCTCTTTCTCTCTCTCGCTCGCGTACGCCTACTCTGTTTTTTCGCTCGCGCGCGATCTGCCTATCGGGCAGCATGAAAAGGCCTTGGGGGTCGGAGATGCCTTTCATGACATCTTTATCGATAGGAGAGGAGGAAAGTGTCGGGAGTTCGGGAAGTTAACGGCGCGGGAGCGTGAGCCGAGAGAGTTTCTGTTTGGCCGCGAGGGATAACGTGGGGTCGAGGAGTGTAGTGGTGGTGGGAGGAGAGCAATTTTCTGCTTAAAGGCTGGTGTATTCGGATTTTGGATTTTAGTGATAGTAAATGTAGTCAAGAAAACACCTTTGTTAACTTTTGTTAAAAGTTCTTCATAAATTGTTTTCTTGCCGGAACATATTCAGACACTGCTCCACTTTAACAATTTACCTTTAGACATGTATTATATTGGCCGGAGAATTTAAAGCTCATTTTTCTTTAAAACACATTTTCGTAACTGTAAAAAGTTTCGCAGCCGCGCGGTTCGGCTTAATGGATCATTCTGAAATTCGCGAGAGATAGAGGTGTTCTTGAAGAATTTTAAAAGGAAACTCGCATTAACAATAAATTATTACGTAAAATCCTTTTTTTTTTTTCTTTCAACTCAAGTTTTATGCTATATTACGTTCCTTTTTATGGCATTACGATAGATTATTCCTAGAAAAGTCCCCATCCTGACGTTTCTTATGAGTAATATAGAATATTACACATTACTAATTTAACGGGAGGTTAACGATCCTCACGTCGGCGTTTGAACTTTTATTGTCATTTTATTGCGGCGCCGTTGTTAAAATTTCATAAAACTATTATTGCCGAATACGAGAGAATATTATATATGTAGTTAGCCGTCGCTCGAACGTCCAGTCAAAGTGAAGTGGACTTGGCTCCGATTCAACTCGTGGAAATGAAGATTTTATAGACGCTTGTCAATTTTCATTGATGTATCTATATTTATCGACACGTCCACCTGTAAATTACACCGACTTCCCTCATTCTACACTCGACGTTAATATTACGCCTTTTATTGACTTTGAATTCGCTTACTCCTTAAAACAAAAATATTCTTAGACACCGGCAACAACATAAACAAGGAGATAAAATAGTCCTTAGCTTATACCCAAATTTCACCAAAAATCCCATAGTGTAACCGAGGCGCGCCGGAATAAAAGAAAAAACGCACTGCCGCAATAAAGCGAAATGCACGAAAACTCGGAGATGTTATAAGTACAGCATCGGATACTTTCACTCAAACGATCGATAAAATTGAAGGAGGTCAAGCGCGCGTTCGCGCGTGAATACATTTTCTCGTATTATTCTCTCCCCCTATATAAGTATACACGTGAGTTTCACGCCTCTCTGAGAAATAAGGCGCGATAAAGGTAACCGGTCGCACCTTGCGAATTCCATCAAATAGCCGAGTTTACAGGCCGGGGAAGAGCGCAACGTGTCGAGTCACCTAACCCGAGGCCGAGTCATACAACCCGCGCTCGCTCGCTAAAGATAACTACTCTATCGGGATAAAGAGCGTCCCTGTGTGCGCGCGCAGGTAGAGGAAGGAACACGCCTCGAGCTGGAGTGTGGGATTAGATTAATCGAATTTGATGGAGCTCGAATGAGGTTTAATAATTGTGCATAAAAATGGGAAAATTAGTTTGCGGGCAAGTGTGGCTGGTGTTATCGATTCGAAAGCTTTATTGGACGGATATACGTGCGTGAATTTATCATCGTTTTCGTATCTCTCTCTTCTCTCGCCGGCCGTAAAAACAACGGTTTTTGTGTTCTCTTAAAAGTCTCGATACAAACACGCACTACAATGCACCGTATTTTTATTATATCTATATCGTTAAAATTTACTTTCGAGATAAACCAATATTCACGCCTCGGCCGACACTGCGACCAAAAAACCGAGAGTCCTTAACCCCCTTTTCGCCAAACAAAAAACCCATTACAGTAGTTCATTTGATTTTCGATTCTCGTTTCCACTTGTAAAGCGCGAAAGTCGCTCTCCTCAGCTGTGTGGGTTATATCGCGAACGACGCGTGTGGCTGTGGGTTTACGGCGATTTATCGAGAGAATTTTACGGATTCCAACTGTTGCGCGCGCGCCTGCGCTTGATAAAGATATCACGGTGGGCCCAGTGGATTATGCGCCTCGTATTTTTACGGATAACAATAAAAATTTTTACGAGAAGGCGGGGAAATTAAATTTCCGTATTCCTGCTCTTTTATTTTCACAAAGCTGTTATAGCGTATCGAAACCCCCGAGATTTTCAGATTTTATACTTTTAACGTTTTTATTATACAGACCCGCGCGAGATATTTAGACTTTTTATTAATTTTTCGTTTGATAAGAGCGCGCTTTATATCGAAATTTGCCTCGCTTCTAATCGGAGAAAATTGAAAACTCGCGAGTTATATAGACACAGGCACTGGTACAAAATGTTTTATTCCCTGGCATCACAACGTATGTATTTTATTATTATTTATATCTCGCGCGCCCAGCGACGTACGCGACAGGTTTATCAGATCTCCCGGAGACCGAAATTTATTCTCCAGCCGCGCGTTAACGAACATCCCAATAAATTATAGACACTTCAATCGGCCCAATGCATTTTTGTCCGCGGAGACGCGCAGAAAAAAGAAAGCGTGCGCCACACACGCAATAATCGAACGTACAATATTCAATAGCACCGAATGAAAACGAGAATATGCGGGCGAGCGAATTACCTACTGAAGAAGGCCTCTATATAACTGCCGGCCGCGAGAGATAAGGCATTGAATAGACGCGCTCTCGGCGCGGAGGAATGCCGTTTTACATATAAAACCGAGCGCGCGGCGACCACCGGCGCGCTTCATTGAATTACCAGAGCCGAGTAAATTATATATGCGGATGATGTTTGCTTTGGCGAAGGTGTCGTTAAAGGAGGTCCACTCCTGAGATTCTTTTTTTTTTATCGATTTTGCTTTGTTGTTGTTGTTGTTGTTGGGGGGAGAATAAAATTGATCGGGATTTGGCGGCTGGTGTTTTCGATGGATTTTATTCATTCTGTGTGTCTTTTTATTCTGAATTGTGAGTGAGTGGTAAATTTGGTCGCGCTACACCGAGAGAAGTATATTTTTTTAATATTAACATGGTATTTTAAACAAGTTAAACAATTTGATAAAAAATTTCTTTCAGTGTAATTTAGTATTTCCGAGTATGTGTATGAGATAGAAATGGTGGAATAGATGTTTATACAGTAATTATTAGTTTTAAACAAATGTCAAGAAAAAAATATATATATATATCATTTGTTAATATTTTTAAAGTATAATCTAAATCCTACCAATTTGAAGAAAAATAACTATGTAATAATATCATAAACGAAGCATAATAATCTTAATGACAAATAAGGTCAATTCGCAATACCCCAACTAACTTTCGATACTTTCCATAATGCAGCACTATACTCTCCCCATAAACCCCAATTTTCCGACATATACACCTCGACGAAAGCGCTAACGAAGAAGAGGCAATCATTAGGGCACGGAACTTTCTTTGTTTCTCGCGCAGGCTTGACCGGGTCTCTCCGTGGGATTTACCATTTTAGATGAAGCCGAGCTGGAGTACACCCACCTCTCTCGGCAATCGGCCGCGCGCGATCTCTCGCGGCTAAATCTCGCGAAATCACGATATGGGCTCCGGCTTAATTGCCTTGCATTATAATTACAAATCTTTTTCTGTGTATATACCGGCCTGTGTCGTACAAATAATGGCAACTTTATAAACGCTGATGACTTTTATAACGAGCAAGGTGCTTTACCGGGAAACTTTTTGCCCGCGCGGGATATCATTATGGGGAAAAGTTTGAATTCAATTGAAAATCGCTCGTTTATTTTCAGCGGCCATTCGCATATAATTACAATATATGATATTATTAAAATGACGATTATATTATGTACATATTGAAATGATTGTTTGTTTTTCGCAGATTATAAAATCCATCACGCCGTAAGATAGACGTCCATCACCGTCGATATCATCAGCGCGCTTGCGTCTATAAATACGACGTTATAGTAAGTAAAATACAGTTTTTAGCCGCGCGGACACTTTATATGCTCATCGATATACTATCTATAATGTATGTAAAGTACGCCACCTGCGCTCTATGTACCCGCGATTGGCATCCTTTTCTATATACGAACGCGCGCGGCGCGCGCAGACGAAAAAAGTCGCCGAGATTTACGATTATGCCCCAGAAATAAAACCTCATCGTGCGCGGGGCCTGATTCATATCTCACGGGACAACTATAATCCGTCCATATCAAATCTGAATCTCGATATACGCCGCGTCGCGCGCCGCCGAGCGTATAGAGAGTGAATATAAGCTACCGGATCATCTTTTGAACTGGCTGCTGCGAACTGGCTGCTGCTGCTGCGCCTATTCAGGAATATATATCGCCGAGTTTTGTATACGTTTTGTCGTAAACTGGTATTTTCACGTGTGTATGCGACTCGTGCGCAAGGATAACACTGTGGGGTGTTAAATTAGATGACTTCTATTGTTGTATTAAATAATTGCAGTTATTTTATTAAGCGTGCAGGGATTATTTTTTTAAAATTCAATATCTAACTCTAAAATGCATCTAATTTCAAGATTATACTTTACCGAAATTTTTTACAATTATCTATACTTTTGTTTCTTTTTATATTCCAATCGT
>JAPYZP010013441.1:0-12533 GCA_030522985.1 Torymus sinensis
CACTATTTGTATGCAAACCTATCTATTGTTCAACACAATGAACAGCAATAAACATTATCTTATCTTCTCTCTCTCTCTCTCTCTCTCTCTCTCTCTCTCTCTCTCTCTCTCTCTCTCTCTCTGCCTGCATATCAGTGTCTTCTCCTGTATCTCTCTGCCAATGATTATATTACTGTTTGTGCCTCTCTCCATGAGAAGAGAGAAAGAGAGAGAGAGAGAGAGAGTGAGAGAGAGTGAGAGAGAGTGAGAGAGGAGAGTGAGCGCGTAGTGTAGAGGTCGTGAAATATAGAAACAAAAATTTTGTTTCTATATTTCACGACCTCTACCTTCAATGCATGTTATTATTTATATCTCGGTATGTGTAAAAACCATTATTAAAAATTCTTAAAGTTGACGTCGATTAAAACCCCCGAACCTTCTTAAAGAATTAAAAGACAACAAAAATGTACAATTTTTTTTCAACTTTGAATCAACGTAGTTTTTGAGCCGACAATCGGAGGATAGTTTTGCAAAAAACACTGCAAAGCTTGAAGTAAAAGCTTCAATTTTCATTTTTTGTTAAGTCTTCTAACGTTCTTTTTTAATGATTCAACGAGGCGTTTTTAATGGAAACTAGGTATTTAAAAAAATGACAATAAATTTTAAAAAATCTAAAAAAAAAAGTTATAAACATTAATTTTATTTTAATCTGGAAAAATTTATACTTAATGTAGGTGTTGAATTACATTTTTTTTTAACGAAAGTTTTTCGGAAAATCATTATTTCTCCATTTAAATTCATTTTTAAAAGTACCTCGTTTTCATTAAAAAAAGGTAGTTGGATCATTGAAAAAACGCATTAAAAAACTTGAAAATTTAAGCTTTTACTTTAAGCATTCCAGTTCTTTTTGTAAAACTATCCTACGATCGTCGGTTCAAAAACTTCGTTGATTCAAAGTTGAGAACAAAATTGTAGATTTTTGTCTTTTAATTCTTTAATGCAACAGAAAAAAATCCAGAAAAACTAGCATTCTTAGGTGGGTCTTAAAGATATTGGTTCAAGCTTTTAAATAAGACGCCGCCGGCTTTTGTAGCTGAATAGGCAGCGGAGGGGTGAAACTTTTTCGATTACCTAAACTGTCGTCTGGGTCGGCAAAAGCAAGTGACCGGGAGTGTACATGAAATTCATCCAGTTATGGATCTAAGAGTTAGAAATATAAAATTTTCTGAAAGTAATATATTTTTCATGGAAAAACCTACTTTGAAATGAAAATTATTAGTTACAGGAAATTTTATATTTCCAACTCTTAGATCCATAACTGGATGAATTTTCAGTAATTCAGGCCCTCTCCCATAAAAATCAATCGAATACTTTTTTCAAAAAGCGATGCCAAACTCTAAAAAACTATATTTTATAAAAACCCTTTAAAGAAAACCACCATAAAACTTCAAAAATGATCAGCCATCGGATCCTTAATTTCGTCTCCTTCTTAAAAGTCAGTTTCTTGTACCTGAGATCTAGTGTCTATGACACGAAATGGTTAAAATATAAACTCTGGCAGCTTGCACGTGTCCATCTATAATTTTATCCTAGCAGCACCGATCCCAGTAAGATTCATTAAATAACTAACAATCTGTCCTTTCTTTGTACTTTTGATTCATTTTCTGTTGTTTTCTTTTTTATAACATCATACTAAATTATATAATTATTTATTATACTAAGATAAATGTAGAATATGCAGCAGGTCATGACATTATCATGGTCAAAAGTATATATTAGTATCTAAAAGTTGTACATGAGACAATTTTTTTTTCATAAACACTTGATTATACGTACTGTCTATATTTATCTGGCATTCAAACCTCTATTCTATACTTCTTGAATACTAAAAAGGCTTATCGCTTTTATATGCAGATGCATCTTGATTCATCTTATTGTAGTGCGCAACACTTTTTAATTGAGTTATATCTTATAGTAAGCTAAACTGAATAATATCACTTTATAAAATATATGTATTTATTTTCACCACTCCACAGCGTTATAACTGTTTTCTTTAAAACACTGATCTATATCTTAACACAAGATATTATAGTAATCGTATCTGTATTTAATTTTCATACAGTATTCTTGTCTTGAACTGAAGCGATTTTTCAAATTTCAATAAAACTATCATTGAACGATGATGTTACATTTGTAAAATCTTTTCAGATATACCTTCAAATATAATACATTGAATTGGGGCTCTTAAATTCACTTATACAAATTCAAAGAATTAAACACTAATTGTATGAAAAAAAAAACTTCCTCTATGAGGAAATAAAAACTTTACATAACAAACAGTTGAAATCACATGGTTATACGTATCTGCTTCTGTAATATGTCAAGTATATATACACTTGTATTAGCAGACTAGTTATTTTCATATAAGTACATACAAAGAGGAATATTAGTATAGTAAAAAATTCTGCCGACATTACCGTCATGGAATAGTCACTTTACGAGAACAGAAGTATTAAATGGTTACAAGACGATTCCATTAGATTTAAAAAATTACGCAATAGTATAGTTCATTTTACTTTCATAAGAAATCCCGTACCAAAATTGAATAATTATTTTATTATTTTACTTCTATACTTCTATTTTAGTATATCAAAAATAGTATTATTATTAAGTAAATACTTTCCTATCAGAAATCTAAATAAAGAAAACAAAAAAGCAAAAAATAGTATATTATGCACCAAGGACGCAAAATGTATCATTCTCGGCGAGTGGTTATGTTACACGGGGGAATGTTACAGCTTGCGACCGTGGTAGTATATACAATTTTTTTGTTCGAAGGCCTCAAAATGAGAAGTATTTCGCGGCTTGTATAGAGGGCACAAAATACTAAATGTATTTTGTGGCCTAGGCCTTACATTTAGTATTTTGCGACCTCTATACGGGCCGCAAAATACTGATTTTGAGGCCTTCAAACAAAAAAATTGTATATACTACCACGGACGTATATATACCGCTCGGCCCCAAAGGTCACATAGCCGAGAATGATACATTTTGCGTCCTTGATGCATAATATACTATTTTCATCATTTTAAAAATATTAAGGATGTTCAATGGTTGTAGGCGTTGGTAATTTGAAGAATTATTGAGTGCAAGCTTGAGGAGATTACTGTGTCTCTGAATGTTTTGCCTAGCTAAACACATAAAATCGGCAGTCTCGAATCAAAGGTGAACTCCTTATAAACCCTACTGGCTGAACGATCGAAGCAATTGATTGCAGCGACTAACGAGTGTGAGAAGCTCCGTGCGCAAATGAGTAATAATTTTAATATATCGAAGGCTGAGCGGAAGAAGAGCTTATCTCGCTGCGCGGGTGAAGAAGGATCTATCTCACCGCGCGGGTGAAGAAGGACCTATCTCTCCGCGCGGGTGAAGAACGACGTATCTCGGCGTTTTTACAGCCAGTACACGGCCAGTACAAGACGAAAAGCGCCGAGATACGTCCTTCTTCACCCGCGCGGCGAGATAGGTCCTTCTTCCGCTCAGCCGCCGATATTTGAATCGAAAATAACAAAGCTTGAGTCCAGTTTGTCTACGTCCATTGCAATGCTATCAAATATACTTAAAACAGTGACAATTTGAATTACACCAACAATAATAATGGAGACAAAGCTATTGGAAATCATTGTGACGTAGCATCTCGCACAGATAGATCCTCAATTATATGTACTTCAAACAAGGAGGTACATAGTTTGGTGGGAGCGAAGCATGGTGTTGGGAGCGGTGAGATGGTGATCACATGTGCCGTAGATTTTGTAAATAAGTTAAAGATGACGCCGGAAGACTTCTGTTTCATGGTGCTCAATGCTGCGTTTCTGACCCTCCAGAAAACTGATATTATATCAGTCTCACAATTGACATCGCCGACACAAAACAAGCTACGTACTCCAATAACACAACCGCAGTTAAACTATGTACTATACAATAATTTAATGAATACTGACTACGGTCAAGGTGATGCCAGCTCGTTGTTGGTTAGGCTAGCCAGTAGAGAATTACTCAAACATATTTTTAAAGCGAAAAAATAATATTACGAGTTTTTCATTACAAGATTTAAATCTCTTCCCTTCTTATATATTTTGATTTGAAAAAAAAATATGAATTTTGTACTTACCCGATTTCTACCGGCACTACATTCTTAAGTTATTCGAATTTAATTAATTAAAGTTTTAATGTAAGTTAAGCATTTTATGAAAATGGTGTATAAATAAATAATTATTAAAATCATTGATATTTACATAAATAATCAAACTGAAATAGCAATAAATATGGAGATTGCAGCTTATGTAGGTGAAAATGACCACAATCCTTCAAACGAGTGACAGCGTAATCGATAGTATGCCTGCGCAGTAACCCAAAGTTCGTTAGTTCGATTCTCGGTAAGCTTGGAAATTTTATGTATCGGGTTTTTCTACGATAATGTATTTTCTATTCATTGAGGAAACAAGTTCCATTAACGAATAAGTGTTATTATAATATTTTTTATGTTTGTATTGTCAAATCACGTGAGAAATCCCGTGAGAAATCACGTGAGAAATCAAGTGATAAATCATATGATTTTTCTAGCCAGGGTCGCCTCTCACCAAATACAAAAGTTCATAGTTTCCAAGATGATGGATCCTTGACAGACTGGGTTTAAAAACATCACTCTACCCAGACGGCGTTCCTACAATTGACCGAGGACATAAGACTTGGCATCGACAAGAAATACGGCGCGATACTTTTACTGTTTCACTTTAGTAAAGCATTCAGCGCAATCACATCCCCTCAACTCCTCGAACGGTTAAGATTGGAGGGTTGTTCTACAACCGCTTTCTCGTGGATAAATTCCTATTTAACAGATCGGCACCAATGCGTCCGCACAGGGATCGGTTCTAGGATTCTTGTTGTTCTGCCTATACATAAATGACATACGTGACGCCCTAGATTCGAAATGCATTAAGCATCTCTTGTATGCAGATGATTTACAAATTTAAACATAGGTGCCCAGACAGGATATAGATGCGGGAACACGGAAATTGCAGCAAGCAGCAGTAGCGGTATCGGGTTGGACTGTAAGAGACGGTATCAACTTTATCAAGGCAAAAACCATGGCAATTGTTTACGGCGGCAATAAATTTGTAAACAAATTCTATTCTGGTGCTGAGCCGAGAACGATTGACCTCGAAGACCGAGCTTGCATGTAATGTGATTACTAATTTAAAATATAAGATAACAATGTAATAATAAGATTTATTAAATTAAGATTTAATCATTATACTACAAAAATAATACTGTTGTTGAATTCGCGAGTTTAAAATCACGCGGATTTACGTCGTCAACCTGGCCACCATCTTTGATTCCCGCGCACATGTGCGGGCGCAACGAGCGCTGGCGCTTCCGGTCGTTGCGCGTCCGCTCTCCATCGGCTATATAAGGCGGCGTGGCGACCGTCTCGCTCTCAGTCCTCTTCCGGAGTCGCTCCGGGAAACAGCAACACCTGGTCAACGGTTTCCGACTTTCGGAGCCATCGCACCGGAACAGCTCCAACAACCACGTGACTACGGCCGGCGGAAGCCGGCTCTGTTAAATGTATTCTTTCATTATTTGTTATTTCCTTTCAGTTTCACCATGTGTGCCTTATTTCACCGTTTTTCCAGGTATTGTACGTGCTATTTACGTTTTATAATAGAGAACATGTTGAGTTCTCAATGTGACATCGCTTACTATGTTCTATGTAAAATGGATTGTGAGTTTGACATGGTTTGGCAGTTCTTTCAAACACCCAATCCGGCGTCTTGCGAGTAAATAGAAAATCATTGGTCCTTCGAGCCGGATAGGGTTGTGCTAGAGTCAAAGTGGGGGTCCATTCGGAGTTCTAACGGGTTTTAATCAAACAACCGGCGTGAGTTTGGGTTTTAAGGAGTGGCTCCTGCATGACCAAGCGACGCCGGAAATCAAGAAAAGCAGAGTCGGTTGGCAGAAGTGGCTTCTGCGCAACCGGTTCGTTCTGCTGGCTATGAGAAAGCCGGGCCTAGATGCATGTTGGCAGGAGTGGCTCTTGGCCGAATGCTTCAGTCGGCTGTCCATTGTTGAGTGGGACGAGGATGACGGTCGGTGAGAGTGGCTCTCAGGCAACCTTTCAGTCCTACTTAAAACGATCTTGATTAAAGCGTACCAGTAAGATTGATATCCGTTGGATCTCACGGACTCCCTTTACACCGCAGGCATACACAGCCCAGTTTAACATTCTCTTCATTAATACTGTCTAATTTCCTCGTTTTTTTTCAGCCTCCGGAAATATTGTTAAACGGTCGAGTCTGACTAGGGCGAACAAGTTGTCCCAGTGAACTTACTGTGCTCTCAAGATGGAAGAGCTACTAAGCAGGCAGCTCGCTGTGGCAGATCTGGTTGACAACTTCACGCGAAATACACTGAGGGTTGGAAGAGCGTACTTTAACGTAGGGTATCTGCGCAGTCGAAGAGAGCTTCTAGAGAGATACTGGACTGAATTTCAGCAAAACCATCGAGGAAGTCAACTTTTCACAAGCACTCGACATGTTATACGAAGAAGAATCCAGACTGCGCAGACCAGCGGAGAATCAGCTAGCGCCTACAGCCCAACCGGACAGCCTCAGAGACAGGCACACCTCCCAAAGATTGCCCTGCCAACGTTTTCCGGACGCCATGAAGAATGGGAATCCTTTCGAGATTTATTCCGATCCCTCGTCCAAATCGATCCTGGTCTGTCAGGAGTGCAGAAGTTCATTATCTCATATCATGTGTCAAGGGATCGGCACAGACAGCTCTCCATGGTCTCGAGATCACGAAAGCCAATTACAACGTCGCCTGGAACCTGTTGAAATCAGGTATGACAATCAGCAGCTCCTGATTGAGCATCATATGAACGCACTGGCCTCCATAACTCAGCTGAAATCGGAGAGCAGCGCGGGGTTGTAGAGCCTTCATGACCAGATCGCAAGGCGCCGCGAAGCCTTGCGGATGCTGGATCTCCCGGTTGCGACGTGGGACCAGTGGTTTACCTTTTTTGCAACCAGAGGAATGGACTCATCTACGAGACGTGACTGGGAGAGGATGATTAACCGACGACCGAACGCCGTCACTTATGAAAAGCTGATTACCTTCTTGCAGGAGTCAGCGAGGACCCAAAAAACGATCGAGCTCACCAGCTCCCAAGAGGAACGTCACAGCGAGGGGCGCCGTTACGACGGGCACACGCGACCGAGAAGCACTCAGTCGCAGCCAAGGTCAAGCAAGGTTCTTGCCATCACCAACCATTTGAACACGTGTCCCAGATGTGGTGAGCAGCATCTCGTCGATCAATGCTCGAAGTTCAAGTGTCTCAGCAGCACTGAGCGTAAACAGGTCATCCGTAGCGCGCAGTTATGTTATAACTGCCTTTCGCCGGGGCATCTCTCAAGGGATTGTGTGTCACGTGCTCGTTGTCTAACATGTGGACAGCCACATCATACTTTGATGCACGATGATGGGTCAAAGAAAAGAAAGACGTCCTCAGATCGACCTGATGGTGGTCCCAGCAAGAGGCGGCCCCCAAGGAATTGACCCGTGCTCCTCGCGTCCGCCTCAGTTCTGATTAAATGTCGGAGCGGCCAGCTGTTGCGGGCGCGAGCATTAACTTGGCAACCGAAGGGCTTACTGATCACACTGGATGTTCACGTCACAAAATAACTGTCGCTCTCGCAGATGTCGGCGGTGACATATTTGGGACAGCGGAAAGCTCCGCGACCTTTCAGATATTCTCACGATACGGGGGACCCCCAGACTTGACAGTCACCGTTCTGATTCTGAAACGCTTAGGAATAATTACTTCACGGATGGCTGCAGGCGGAGAGCAGTGGCCACATCTCCAAGGAATTAATCTGGCCGACCCAACTTTTAATACTCCCGGCGATATCGACCTCCTTCTGGGTGCGGAGGCCTACTTAAGGATCATACCCAATGGACTACGACGTGGTTCTTACGGAACTCCTACTGCCCGAAGGAGTGCGTTAGGATGGTTAGTTTTCGAAGCAGCTGGATCAATCACCGAATTGCAATGACAACCAAGAGGACTGTGCTCTCAGTGATCGGACGATTCTTCGACACCTTGGGCTGGGTAAGTCCCATCATCATTATCGCCAAAATCTTATTACAGAATATGTGGCGTGATATATAGGGATAGGATGAACAACTTACGCCACCCCTCAATCCGCGGTGGCAGGACTTTATCAGCGGTATACCCACGATCTCCGAGATTCGAATACCCAGATGGCTGGGCGCAACCTCCTCGAGTCTCTTGGATCTACATGGGTTCACCGACGCAAGCAAAGGAGCTTACGCAGCAGTGATTTACGTCACAGTCAGGGGCGTGCGAACTCCCGTACGGCTCCTCGCTTCGAAGACCCGTGTGGCTCCCGTGAAGATGCAAACAATACCAAGATTGGAGCTGTGCGCCGCGACCTTACTGGCTGAACTTCTCCACAAGCTAAGAGATGTATTCGGTGGACAGGTCAGAAACATACACGTGTGGTCTGATTCAACGGTCACCCTCGCCTGGATCAGTGCCGAACCGTCCAGATGGGAGGTTTTTGTGGCCAACCGTGTCTCAAAAATCCAGCGACTCCTACCCGGGATTATCTGGAAGCACGTTTCGTCAGAAGACAATCCGGCAGATCTCGCCTCTCGTGGCATCAGCGCTACGAAACTAAAGAAATCTTGCCTTTGGTGGGAAGGTCCACCCTGGCTCTCTCAACATCCGTCGACTTAGCCGACACAGCCAGTGAATGACACACCTATATGCAGTGTGGTCCAAGGAGCCCAACGGGCTGATAGATCTGACCCATCTATTGGTGACAATGACTTCATCGAGCGATTCTCTCGCTTAGAGTCCCTCCTGAGGGCTATCGCTCGATGTCTCAGGTTCCTGCGACTGAGCCTGCCGGGAGGACGGGAGCTTTCGGTCGGATCTATCACCGTCCTTGAATTAAACACAGCCTTTTATAAGTGTGTTCGCTTTGTCCATGCCCTCAGTTTCCAAAGAGAGATCTCTGTTCTCCGCCGCGGTCACAGCTTGGGTCGAAGGGATCGCCTATCAGCGCTATCTCCCTTCCTTGACACACAGGGTGTCCTACGAGTTGGAGGCAGATTACAGCACTCGCAGTTGTCATATGATCAGCATCACCCGGTCATTGTGCCCAAGAAAAGCCACCTAGGTCGTTTGATCATTGACCGAGCACACAAAATGGTTCAGCACGGCGGACACTCATTGAGCTTCGCATATACAATGCGCACAGCATGGATTTTGGATGGTCGAGCGCAAACCCGCTCTTACGTCAGGCAGTGCGTTGTCTGCGCGCAAGGCCAGCCAGCCAATTAATGGGGAGCTTACCATCTGCTCGGATCGAACCGGCAAGACCCTTTTCACGCTCTGGGCTTGACTACGCAGGACCATTTTCGATCAAGGCATTTGCAGGGCGAGGTACAAGAAGCACGAAAGGATATCTCGCCGTCTTTGTCTGCATGTGTACTAAAGCAGTACACCTGGAGCTGGTCGGAGATCTCACCACCGCATCTTTCATAGGAACATTATAACGCTTTGCCTCACGTAAGACTGCCCCACGTGAGATATGTTCAGACAACACCACCACATTCCATGGCGCAGATGCAGAACTGAGGGCCATGTTTCGCGAAGCCAGACTAGATTGGAACCGCGTGTCGTCAGATCTGGCATCCTCTGGCATCGTCTGGAACTTCATCCCTCCATCTGCACCACATTTTGGAGTGCTGTGGAAGGCGGCTGTCAAGTCAGCAAAATCGCACATAAAGAAGGTCATCGGGCCGAGGCTTCTGAAATTTGAGGAGATATCGACTCTGATCGCCCATATCAAGTCATGCCTCAAATCACGGCCACTTACGCCCTTATCCGGAGAGGTCGATGACCTTCGAGCAATCGCGCCATGGCATCTGGTAATAGGATTTCCGCCAACATCACTGCCCGAGCCAGAAATCGAACCCTCCGAAACTCTAAACCATCTCTCACACTGGCGTCTGGTCCGAGATCTACGCGATCAGTTTTGGATGTGCTGGTCGCGCGAATATCTCCATAATCTCCAGCAGCGCACAAAGTGGCGGCGACCCCAACCCAATTTTGATATTGGCAATCTCGTCCTCGTCTTAGACACATCCTTACTACGGCGTGGCCGCTAGCCATTTGGAAGGGTCACCGCCGTACATCCTGGAACTGACGAACAAGTCCGTGTCGCCACCGTTAAAACAGGTGTCGACGAATACGTTTGCCCGATCACCAAGCTTTGCCAGCTTCCCGGTAACGAACTACGGCTGCCTAACTGATTCCGCTTCTCGCGGAAGGCGGGCGGAATGTTGAATTCGCGCGTTTAAAATCCCGCGGATTTACGTTGCCATCCTGGCCACCATCTTTGATTCCTGCGCACATGTGCGCGGCGCAACGAGCACTGGCGCTTCCTGTTGCAGCCACTCTCCATCGCTCTCAGTCCTCTTCCGGAGTCGCTCCGGGTAACAGCAACACCTGGTCAAAGGTTTGCGACTTTCGGAGCCATCGCACCGGAACTGCTCTGGCAGTATCAGCCGTTTCTGAACGTCGCTTCACTTCCAACAACCACGTGACTACGGCCGGCGGAAGCCGGCTCTGTTAAATTTATTCTTTCATTATTTGTTATTTCCTTTCAGTTTCATCATGTGTGCCTTATTTCACCGTTCTTCCAGGTATTGTACGTGCTATTTACGTTTTATAATAGAGAACATGTTGAGTTCTCAATGTGACATCGCTTACTATGTTCTATGTAAAATGGATTGTGACTGGCGTCTTGCGAGTAAATAGAAAATCAATTGTTATGTAAATATTTTTAATCATAAAAATATATTTTAAAAAATGATAAAATTGGTATTTTAGACCTATTTATGTAATTGTAATATAAAATTAAGAAAGGCCCACGACTCGGGGAGAATGACTTAACGAATCTGTGACAAGATGGCAGCTTCAAAGGTACTTTTAACGTAAATAAACTTGCATCATGCAATAGTGCCTCTGCGGTACTAGCCAGACGCATGGCAAGGATGCATACATGCATATCGCTCGTCCAAGAGCCTTGGCTTTACAAAATAAAGATAACTGGCCTGAGAGGATGTGGCCAGCTGATATGCGGCAGGGTAGACAACTCAAGAGCCTGCCTCTAGGTCAAGGGCTTAAGATCCATACCAGGCACGTTACAATACCCTGCTATCATTCCAATGGATGAAAGCATATACAAGCTCAAAAAAACACCATTAAGTTCTGAATATCAAATCTTCCTGAGAAAAACTGTTAGAAAAAAAACCGAAAAAATATCTGCACTGACAATGAGAAAAAAGCGTTAGTATAGTTTGCTGCTATATTGCTGTTAGGTAAGAAACTCTATTTTTTTGTAAAATAACCAATAAAATATTATTCATACATTACAAAAAATTCGAATAAACAGATAAAGATTATGAAAGGTTACCGGGCGCCGGAAAGGCGTTACGTCTACTCTTTCGCGTTCTATTTCATGAAGAAGACATCTTGAGGACATTTTGGAAAATATCATTTCCTATGTAAAAAATACTCAGCTTTCGATCTAGATAGTAAAAAAAAAATTAAAAATACACTTTTTGAGATATTAGATATTTATATTTTTTGAAGGTGAAAATGGAAAATTTCGGGAAAACTGTCTACATCATTGGAAAGCTGAGGAAAAAATACGTCGGAAACGCTTATCAAACCATTTTTTTACGTACATTTTAGTATCATAAACATGCCTTAGAAATAGCATGATTTGGCGCTCGCGCGCCGCACTGGGGCAGTTGACGTGAAACGCCTCATATCCCTTAGTACTAGCAAAAGCAGAAATTTGTGCTAGCTGGCAACGCCAAATATATAAACATAAATCACGTTTACCTCCATCTGATGGTAAAAAGCTAAAGTAGTGTGTCACGATGAGTCTTACAACGGGGGTGTTGCAGTTCTCGAATAAATCGTCGGCTGGATGCAAGATCGCCCCATCTCTGCGCCAGCTTCAAGAATGCCCTATCTCGGCGCCGGATTTAAGAACGCCCTATTTCAAATGAAATTTTTGTGTCTTAGTGTTACGTTACGCGTTTTCAAAATTAACTTTATTTCAAATGTATTATAAAAATATAAAAATGTATTATACGAATGGGGAAATGAATTCCAGGTGTGGAATTTTTATTTGCCAGCAGGTGAATGTCCGCCGTTGCTGCAATGAAATTGTAAGTTCTGACCGCGCGGCAACGTGATGCTTGAAGCCGCCGCGATGCAGCGAGGGCAGCCCGTCCCGGGCCTGTTGCGTGAGCGCACTGTTACCGGAGATAGTAAGTCAGCTACTGATAGTCAGTATGAGTGTGAGAGAGAAGGAAAGAATGGAGTGATGCATGCAGGGAGGGGCAATTAAGAATGCACGTCGTGGTAAAGCCGAATTTGAAAT